>JAOXOE010026697.1:0-20759 GCA_028565055.1 Phoeniculus purpureus
CCAACTAGACTCTGTCCCATTGACCACCACTCTCTGGCTTCTATCCTGCAGCCAGTTCATGATCCACCTCACTACTCGATCATCCAGTCCACACTGCCTCAGTCTGGCTGTGAGGATGCTGTGGGAGACGGTGTCAAATGCCTTACTGAAGTCAAGACAGACCACATCAACCGCTCTGCCATCATCCATCCACCTGGTTATGCCCTCATCAAAGGCTATTGGGTTGGTCAAACATGATCTCCCTGTGGTGAAGCCATGCTGACTGTCCCTGATGACCCTCCTGTCCTTGATGTGCCCAGAGACAGCATCCAGGACAAATTGTTCCATCACCTTTCCAGGGACGGAGGTGAGTCTGACCAGTCTATAGTTACCTGGGTCTTCCTTCTTACCCTTTTTGAAGATTGGAGTGACATTTGCTCTCCTCCAGTCCCTAGGCACCTCTCCCGATCCCCAAGACTTAGCAAAGATGATGGAGAGTGGCCTAGCAATGACTTCCGCCATCTCCCTTAGCACACACGGGTGCATCCCATCAGGGCCCATGGATTTGTGCACATCCAGTTTGCTCAACTTATCCCTAACCCAGTCCTCATCAACCAGGGCAAACCCCTCTCTTGGTGTCTACTTCCTCTGGAGCCTCAGCAGTCTGGGGCTTGATATCAGAACAGACCCCAGCAGTATAGACAGAGGCAAAGGCAGCGTTCAGTATCTCTGCTTTCTCTGTACCCTCTGTCTCCAGGGCACCCACCTCATTCAGCAGGGGGCCCACATTGCCTCTAGGTTTACTTTTACCTGCAATGCATTTGAAGAAGCCCTTTCTGTTGCCCTTGACGTCTCTTGCAAGTTTTAATTCCAAGGAGGTCTTGGCTTTTCTAGTTGCATCTCTACGTTCTCTGACTAGAGCCTGGCAAGATGGCAAAACCCCAGCAGAGGGCTAATAAAGAAAGAATAAAGAGTTATCTCAGCTCCCTGCTCTGCTCTACAATTCACACACCCTGAGATCACAGACTGTGGAAGAGGAGAAGGTGGCAACAAGCAAAGGACAGTTAGACTGATCCACTGACAGCGGCTGTGCCCACTGAACCAGGTTTGGAGTGACCTCAACCTTGCAACAGCCCCAGCACCACAGCTGTGACTCTGCACCAGGGATCAGGAGAAAGCACCAGCCGCTGCAGCTGAGTGGGTGACTGCTGCTGAGGAGAGGAAGCAGCGAGTCCTTTCACAGCTGCCCCTCGCGCTGTGCTGTTATGGAGGGGCAGAGGAAACGCCGTGTCCTCCCTCGTTTGGAGCCTGTCTCCCTCCCACACACTGCAGAAGCAAAAACCTCAAACCCCGCTCCTTCCTCCTACTGTTTGAGAGGCACCAGACTTCTGAAAAAGAAAAGCAAGCAGTGATGCGAGAGCAGCGTGGGGTGCTCTTCCTTTCCTCTTGGCAGAGGGTAAGGACAAACGATAGGAAGATGCCTCTGGACCCAGTCAATGGTTTTTATTGAGAGAGGACGGTGTGTTGTGCGCAAAGCGCTGGGCAAACCTCCGCCACATCCACAACGAGATCCTTTCAGACGTGGCTGTGGCTCACAGAGCTGCTATTCTCCGGGGCAGCTGGAGCGCTCCAGTCTGAGAGAGGAAAAAAAAAGCAAGCATTGATTTGGGGAAAAAGATGGCACCAAAAGCACCTGAAAGCTCTTAGATCTGTGCCTGTTGTTTCCTGCTGGGCTCCCTCCCTGTGAGCACAGGCAGTGCCTCTGGAGAGGCCAAAGCCAGCAGCTGCCCAGACCTACCCTCCAGCTCCCTGCATGGCGTCTTTGTTGCTTCCCTTGCCTGTCTGTGTTGTTTAAGCCCCTGCTGCTGCAGGTCAGAGCAGACCTGTGGGACAAGGCAGCCTAGAGAAGCTCTGCAGTGTCCTGGGGAGTCCTCAGTACCCACAGCTCACGGGTGCAGGACTAACCAGTGATGGATTAATCCTTGTTTTAAATCCCTGCTGTCTTGAGAAGCGATGTCAAACTACAACATCCATTTGCTCTCTTCTGCAGACTTGCCCCCAAAATCTAAAAGCTGAAGTAGTCTAGATCAGATGCTGTTAAAGGAAGGGATCCACCACGTAACGATGACCCACTCTCTGTCCTCCAGTCTGATAATCACCTCAGGAACACCAAGAGAGAAACAGCAAACCTCTAGGCACCCAGACACCACAGATCCCTTGGCCTCATGGGCAGTGGGTGCAGAACAACTGTTCTGAGAATTGAAAGCATCATTCGAGTCCTCATCAGCACAACTTCTCGCTCACTGCCCTGAGAGGCAGAGTAGCGAAAACTGCAGGGTTAAAAGAGACACCGTTTTTCCAGAGCAACTGGTGCAAACCCCTCTGCAGTTGGGGTAGTCACTAGGACCTGGGTGTTGAAGAACGAAGCTCTCAGCCGCAGGTCAGGGTGTGAGGGAAGACGACTGTGGATGCTCCTGCTCCCCTCAGAATTACATCTGATCACTGCTGCTCCCGTCTTCCCTCCCCTACCTGCTTGGTCGTACTCTGCTGACTTCAGGAAGAGGCTGTCCGGTGGGGCCACGCCGTATGATGGCAAAGCTCAGGCATCTTTCATCTCCAGTAACTCCTTTACATGACAATCCCAACCAGAGTCCAATCCGTCCTCTGGATCTGTTAAAAACAGAGAATGTGGCTTAGGAGCTGCCCTTGTAAAACCTAAGAGGACTGGGAAATCCTGCTGGGAGTCTCAGCAGGGCTGTGCTGCTCAATAACGCACTCAATAACCCACTGTTAGCACTGATGGCCCATCAAGCCCGGTGCCTGGCACCCCAGAAGGAGTGATATCACTGTGACTTCTTACCACAAGCCTGCTCCTGAATTCAGGAACATCATCCTTGCGAAACCCAGAGCTGCCAGAAAGCCTCATTCCTGGTGCTCCTCTACCATTCCTAGTCCTCTCAGTCATTCCCAGTGCCCTGCTCCCAGCCCAGCTCCCATTGTGAAGCAGCATCTCCCCACACGAGGAAGGCTCTGACCCTGCCTTTAGGAGCAAGGCATGTTCTCATCACAGATGGGCAGAGCAGAGGATGGCTTCTGGTCCAGAAAGAGCAGCAGCAGCACCTACACATCGTCTGTCCCTGGTGGGAAGCTGTCTGAGCAGTCCCACCGTGAGAAATGCAACCCGCTCTGCAGCCCAAGCAGAGGACCACTAAGCCCAGCTTTAGGGCACAGCAAGCTGGGTCTCGTGTGCTCTGCGCAGCGCCCAGAACCTGCCCTGCCCCACAGCAGATGGCTCAGAGCAGCAGCCAGACCCTCACAGCTGCTGTTTTCCTCATCCTCACTAGAGGTCATTGCACACTGCGACTTCAGCGCCGATGGCTCCACAGAGCGGAGTCACCCTTCTGCTGCCTGTGGGCACAGACTGAGCCTGAGGTTGCTGACTCTTTTCTCTAAGGAACCTACCCCATGTCAATCCTCAGCACAGCAGCTACATGAGATGGGGCGGGAGGGCCATTCAGTCTCCTCTCTGCTGGAGGGCAGAAGCAGATGCTGGGGTAGAGGGGTCACTTCTCTCTGCTGCCAACAGTTTGGAGAGGCCAGAGGCTGCTCCGACCTGCTCCCTGCACAGAGCCACTCGTGGAGACTTCCCTTCCAGCACTCTCCAGAGGTGACACCAGCATTCTCCCCCTGTCTCAGGAGCATCCGACGAAGCGACTCCCTGCTGTACCCCGAGCCCTCCTCAGCGCGGTGTTGTTCTTCCCTTGCTCACATCCAGACACCCACTGCCAGAGCTCCCAGAGCCGTGCTTGGCACAGGATGAAACCAAACTAGCTTTGTCAAAACAGAATAAAAAATAGCTGCTTGCTGTTCCCACAAAACACCCCCTCTCTCTCCTCCACAAAACAGGCCCTCTCTTGACTATTTGCTGTCTCTGGAGTGTGACCATGGCCAGGACTGGCGGGCTGGGAACAGCCTTAGCTCTTTCCTAACGAGGTGATCCATTAAGCTGCTGCGGAGCGCGCCGGCTCCCCTGGGGGCATCAGCAAAAAGCCCACTGGAGTTATTTCAAAGCAAACCCAGCACAGAGCAGACAGCACGGCAGAGGGAGAGATCCTACGGAGCTGAATCAGGTCTTCCCACCTCTCCTTTGTGCAACGCTGACAATCACTTTGCGCTCCACAGCCAGCAAGTAAAATTCCAGGCAGCCTGGGTTGGGCCCGGTGCCATCCGCAGAGCAGGAACATATGGCTGTGGGGTTTTACCACTCGCGCTGCAGAGACGAGGGCTGCAGAAAACAGAACTTTCCAGCCTCCCACGCGGCTCCGTGACTTTGGACATTGCTTTCAGACACAAGGTCGGGGGATTCTGGTTCTACTGGATCAACCAGAGGACACAGAGCATCGCCTCTCAGCTTCCAGGACAGAGATGGCTCCATATGGGGCTGTCACACCGCTAAAGCCATCAGTGGTCACTGCTGATTTGGTTCTGGAGACACTGGAGGGTTCTGGAGGGGTCAGATGTTTTGCTGGAAACACCTGAGCATGGAGCAGAGAGCTGCGACAGGAGAGAGCCCTGTGAGCCCTTGAAGGAAAGTGAAGCAGGGGCAAGTGACAGCCCCATGCAGGGCATGAGGAAGAAAACTGCTCCCACTGCAGGGAGCAGCCACAAGCTGTTTTCTCTCTGGATGTACAGATCAGTTGGTACTTTCACCCCCACTGTCTATTTGCAAAGGCAGCTCCTGTCCCCGGGTTCCTCTGTGTCAGGAAGTGACAGGTTCTATCACTTACATGTGGCTGCTGTCCCCGCAGGTCGGTGCAGCGCTGCACACGTGTGGAACACCAGGGCTCTAACGCGGCTCTTCAACGGGAGAATTCAATCTAACAGGGACAAATCCCCCTCTTCAGCACCTTCCTTAGCCAGGATGCTCCTGTTTCGGTTGCCTTGACAAGCTCCATGGAGCTACAAACATGGGTCGAGATGCTCGTGGAAAACAGAACCTGTGCTTTGAAAGGGAACAAGGTATTTTTCTTTAAGAGGGGAACTTTGCTGTTCTTGTTGAGCTCACAGATAATTGTGCTTACTAGCAAAATAAAAACCACCCCAGCTGTCTTGTTTTGTTACTCAGCAGCAGGAGCCAAGCACCTTGCAATGAATAATAGACAGATTCCGCTCCAAACCAGGTGACAGAGCACTCACTCACAGGAGTAAGAGCTGGGGATGTGGCTCTGAGCACATCCTGAGCGCTCAGAGGCATTTTGCATGGATGGGACACCAGCTCCACTTCCACTGTTGCCGAGCAACGGAGTTTGACGGAAGGAATTGTTTGGACGTTTTGCCTTTTCAGCAGACAAGTGGCCGATTGAGGACTTTGGTTGATGTTCAGACAGGAAGGAAACAGGGGGAAAGAAAAGCTGCATTATTGGACTGAGAGACCAGGGTTTGTCATTCTGTGGATTCCTTCCCCTGAAACAAAAGAGCAACTTCCTCAGATTGAGCTAAAAGAAATTAGTTAAAAATATAAAATAAGGGTTTTACTGCTGTGGCTGCCCTCTCGCTGCAGGAACAGGTCATCCTGCTGCTGCACGTGGGCTTCAGGCAGGTTTGCTGCTCATTTGAGGACTGGACAAACACACATGGAGCTCCAGCACTGCAACTGCTCCCACAGGGAGAGTTTTACAGATTCAAAAGAACCTGTAACCAAAAAAATCCCTGACCAACCAACCCAACCCCACAGCAGTCTGCCATAAAGCCCCAAATCCCACAGCTTTGCTTCTCTCAACGGAAAACTCCTGGTTGTAGTCGTTACTAGAGGTACTCACAGAGAATTAAATGCCACTTTCATGCACTGCAACGGGGCTACTCAACACCAGCCCCTCCGTCGGATCCATTAGTATCGACACCTCATAAAAACGGGGCTGTTCAGCCTACAGAAGAGAAGGTTCTCGGGAGACCCTACAGCAGCTTTTAGTACTTGGAGAGGCCTATAAGAAGCTGAGGGAGGGCTTTTTACAAGAGTTTGTAGTCATAGGACGAGGGGAAATGGCTTTGAGCTGGAAGAAGGGAGACTCAGATGGGATCTTAAGAGGAAATTCTTTACAGTGAGGGTGCTGAGGCCCTGGAACAGGTTGCCCAGAGCGGTTGTGGCTGCTCCATCCCAAGGCCAGGTCAGATGGGGCTCTGGTGAAACTGATCTGGTAAGAGGTGTCCCTGCTTATGGCCAGGGGTTGGCATTGGGTGAGCTCTGAGCTCCCTCCCAACCCAAACCCTTCTATGATTATTTGATGACGCTATAACACACAGCTTTGGCTGCAAATGTCAACAGAAAGCTAACACATCTCATCAGCAACGAGCCTGATGCTTCCAAACCTGTTTTCAGGCTTGCTCCCCCTCTCACAAGCTGCTTTTGGCCCCATGTGGGATGGGTTTACGCAACAAGTTATGCAAAGCAGAAACTACCCTTTCTAAATATTAAAGTTGGAAAAAAAAAGAAGCAGGAACTGGGGGAGATGGAAGGAATTGGGAGGCACTGAAAGGCCAAGGTTACTCAGATCTGGCTCTGCAGCTCCCCGTCAGCCTTCACCGACACTACTGCAGGCCAAATGTGCAGTTCAGGATACAGTGGGCCATTGGCAGAGCACAGCGAGGCTCTGGGGGCTGGCACTGACTGTTACCAACAGCTCAGCAGAACTCAAACTGAATGGAGGGTCGGTGGGAAAACTACAGAGAAGAGGGTTTTCTCCTCGTCAGGAGTCAGTGGTTTGGAGGCAGACAAGTGCAAGGGTTGTTTTTAAGCTGAAACACAGCAGCCTCCTATCTGTGAAAGAAGCAAGAGCCTGCTCAGACCATAAATACCCAGAAGCTTTCTGGACAAAACCTCCCTTGCTGACAGAGAGAGAGAGAGACAGAATCCATGCAGCCACTTCGTTCCAATACTTGTGAGGCAGAAAGAACCTGACACTCAGCAACCTTTTATTTATGTAATGACTGAGGAACACTGGACTTGCCCTCACCAGCAGCCCCTGGGAAGCCAGGAGGAGTCAGTGGTGTGAAGGAAGCAACAGCAGTGAGCTGGGTGGTGGGTGTTTGGGGGTTCCCCCCCTCACCGCTTCTATTTGCAGCTTTGACGCAAAGTGAGGACAGCAGTGGTGGGGGGGACAAGAATCAACCCCCCATCTCCTGGCAGAACTGGTCTTTAGCAACCAAACTGAGTGTAAGTGCTGGAAGCTGCTCTTAGGAATTGCTCTGAGTCAGATTCCATGCACCAGTTTATAACTTCCTGCCTTTTAACGAACAAACAACTGGAGCCGCTGCCCTGCCCTCACTCCTGCTCATCTTTCTCCCTGAGGACTCCGGGGAGGAGAGGGAACGCAACGTCCTTTCCAGGCTGTGACTAGGCAGGACCCTGCTGGCACCAGGGCAGGCCCAGCAAACATTTCACAAGGGGGTGGAAAGCAGCTTTTCAGACAAGCCAGCACAAGCTGATGAGAGCAGCTCCCCACCAAGAACCCAAACTCTTACCTGTGCTCGTAGTGGGGGCCAGGAAACCAGAAGAGGGCTGGATGTCTAGCTGGAGGATTGTTCTGACTGGAGACTCAAGATGTGTACTGGAGTTAAGCGAGCAGAGCGTGCTGAAGTCATGGGCTCCCAGCAGGAACTGGGCTGCATCCTGCTAGCAGGTATGTTCAGGGAGCTGGAATCCAACAGAAGGAGCAAATGAAAGGAGCATTGGGTAGGACCGAGTGTCCTAGGTGGGTCAAAAGCCAATTCATCAATGAGAGGCTTAAACCTGGCACCTGTAGATCTCCCCAGCCTTGTGGAAATGCTTTTTGCAAGAGAAGAACTTGTCTGTAATGATCCACAACCACAAACCAAGGTGCCAAGTGACCCGAGGTGTGAAGGTATTTGAAACCCCAGGCTAGATGAGGGGTTGGCAGGCGGGTGCTTTACACAAATCCTTACCCTGCTGAGCTGCTCTCTAATGGCTCCACTCACAGAACTGTTCAAATTGCTGGCTGCAGTGTAGGGCCAGAGAACCCAAATCCTCTGCAGCGTCTGGATCTCATAAAGATGTTGGCAGGTACAAAATTATCAAACACTGCGATGGTTTTCCAGACCTTTGATTCACAACAGCAGGAAGATGAAATTAGACAAATGGAACGAGTGAGGAAACCATCAGGGATGGAGCTAGCGTGAAGCCAAGGTGGAGATGCAGGAGAAGGGGTACAACTCAGAATGCCCAGCGTCACTCAGCTTTCCGCATCTGAAGCGTTTAGGTCAGTTCAAAACAGTCTCAAGCAGAGGAATTCTGACAGACTGGCTGACACGTCCGCTCAGCCAATGCTGCTGCTGCTTCTGTCTTTTGTAGACGTCTCCCAAGCAAAGCCTGACATCAATCTGAGAAGGAACTTCTTCCCAGTGAGTATGACAGAGCCTTGGAAGGGGCTGCCCTGGGGGGTTGTGGAGTCTCCTTCTCACGAGATGTTTAAAATCTGCCTGGACATGTTCCTGTGTGACTTGGTCTAGGTGATCCTGCTCTGGCAGGGGGAATGGACTGGACTAGATGATCGTTCAAGACCCCTTCCAGTTCCTAACAGTCCGTGATGACGTGATTCATTCCTCTGCTAGCACAGTCGAGATCCACACTGTTTTCCATTACCCACAGTTGTTCCACCAGTGGTGACAGAATGACCACAGCTGGCTACAGACCTGGTTTTCTCTAACTCCAGTTTTCGTCAGTGTCTGTTTATCTCTGCACACCACATTATCTTCTAGAGTTTGTTTGTTTTTTCCTCACCCACTGTTTATCAGGTCTGGAGTTGGGTTTGTTTGTTGGTTCTGTTTAAACGGCACCTAGTCGGTGGCTCTTCCCTTGCATACACAAGCCCTGATTTGTTATGACTCAGTGGCTACTCCAAGAACACAAGTGAATCCTGATTTTGTTGTTGTAAGGTTGCTCAGCATCACTGGCTCTCCCTGTTCAAACAGACAAGGAACGACAGCAGCTCTACATGCAGGAGCTACCAGAAGTAAGACTGAAGGGGGGAAAAAAAAGGAAGGAGTTTCAGGTTTCCCTCTTGCCTGCTCTGTGGTCACACCTAGAGCTCTGGGATCTGCTGTGCACTGTGTTTCTGCCCATCTGCATCGTATCAGGGCACTGTTCCCCCAGCTCACTGTCCACACGGGTTTGTGCTGTGCGTTGACAAGGTCACCCAAGGAAAGGGGTGACCGCTCCCATGGGGAAGAGCACAAAGCCAGACCTTTCCAGAGTGTTGATGAGGTGCAACACACTTACCCTCCCACAGGAGCCCAGCAAAGTTTCCTCTCACACACCGGTACTTCAGAGTGATGGCATCAGCCCACCAGCAGGCCGTAAATGTAAGTTCTGGAGAGCGCAGAGAAGCAGGCGTGGAAGGTGTCGGGCACTTGATGGACTCACAGGATGCTGTTGGGGGAGAAGAGAATGTGTGAGGAGAGAAAGGTCAGTGTCATGTACTAATCCAAAAGCTTCTGTGGGGTACCACAGAGATGGGAACGGAAACACACACTAGATTCTGTGGGACTCATTCTCTTCTGGCAGCCGTCGACTAACCAGTGACCAAGGGTTTGGACCTGGAGACTGCCACGGGTGTCTACCTGCAGAGCACCCCTCACCAGCACCATCCCTTCTGCTTTTGTAGACCTATGGCCCCAACATGAATGGGGAAGACTTTCCCAACAGCAGACACCTCTGTGCTCATTCTCCAAGGTGGCTGCACTGCTCGCTGTAGCAGATGGATATAGTTGAAACTAGGTCACTTCTCTCTCACCTCCCCCTACAACCTCCAAGACAAACAGGACTTTGCTGCAGCAGGGAAGACTGAGGTGCAGCCCAATCCCACCTAGAATGGGTCTGCCTGAACACAGCAGCATGCTGCATGCAGGATGCCTCGCAGGACCCCTGGCATTTCACCCGTGCAGAAAATGCTCTCGAGGGATGTTCATGGCTACTCGCCTTCTGCTGACTCTGGGCAGTTAACTCCAGAAGTAGCTCTGCAGGCAGCTGAACTCTTCTGTTTCCTTCTATAATCAACAGGGAGAACTGGCCTTGTTCTGCTGCACCAGTATCACCAGTACCACCCCACAGGGGCAGCCTGGTAGTCAGAAGGAAGGTGTGAAGGCTCTCAGAGAGAACGTTCTTCACTCCTGACAAAGGAGAAACCAGTGGGGTTCTGCACCTCCCCCCAAGAGTCACCACTGGTTTAAACATGTCAGCACCAGTTTCTACTGGATTTGATTTTCCCTTGTCCCAGAGCACTGGCCACTCACCACACTGCAGGGAGCAGGCAGCCAAGAGTCACTGTTAGACAGGCAAATGCTCCTGCAGCTCTTCTTTTAGAGGACACCTCTCCTCACAAGTTTGTGGAGCTGGGAACAGTGAGGAGAAAGGACTCCAAGGCAGCCAAAAAAACCCAATATAATTTGGGACCAAGCAACAGACAAACCTATTTATTTACTGCAAAAAGGCTGGTGCTTTGGGGATTTCTGCCAGCCTAAGTGCCTCTGGCTCACATCACTCGGCTGCAAAGGCTCAGACCACAGAAGGAGAAATTAAAGCTCAGCCACAGGCCTCCACAGAAGATTTGCAATAACAAACCCAGGAGATTGCTCCACTGCTATAAACTCTCAGTAGAAACACAAACTACATCCTCCAGGCCTGCAACAGAGTTTGAACTTAGGACCTCCAGCCTCTTCTAAACACAATAATGAATTTAGGACATTTCTTTCCCCTGTCTGCATGCCTGCACAAGCATTCCATCGATCTGGAGCTGCTCTGCCTAACACTCATGGGATTCTTTATTAAATAACCACTCTCTTAGTCCCTCTGATAGAGGGATTCTTTCAGCAAAGTCTGTTTCTGCTCACATGATTCTTCAGCACAGACATCCCTTCCCGCCTCTCTGCACAGATGAAATTGCTACCACAGGTTCCTTCTAGCTAGGAAAGTCTTTGCAGTGTTTAATCCAGCAGCCACATTTCAGGCCTTGTTAAGATCTCGTTATTTCCAAGGCTGCTGGTAAATAGAGAGTCTCTGCCTTCTCAACAGAGCTGCCTGGGTTTCAGAGGAGGCTGAAGGAAAAAAGCCCAGAGGCATCTAACTGCAAAGAGCAGTGGATCAGACACAAAGATGCCCTCCAGAAGAACAGCCTTCTCCCTCCACTCACAACAGAAACTAGACACCCATTTGCAGGAGGTAGGAGGAAACCAGAAGAAGAAGGTGTGAGTTTCCTGCATTGCCTTTCCTACTGAGGGGACTGCAAAGTCCCCCTAAATCTGCCCCCCCACTATGAAATATACCCTCATCTTCTGGACAAGCTCCTTCCAAACCTGCTTTGCAAATGTAAGAGACAGATCAGCTGAGAGAACAGACCCATCATGCTATAAAGGAGGTTAATTCCTGCTGATGGTACAGTCAGCCAGCTTGGAATCTTGTTTCCCTTCCAAGCTCTATGGACAATAATGTGTTCTCACAAAGATCCTTCTCTCCATCACCCCCTGCTTACAACCACATGAAAGCACTGAGGTTTCTCTTCAGCATTAGGAGAGAATTCTGCTTGGCAGGGCAGAGCTGACAGAGGGAGGGGATGGCTGCTGAACACACTCAGCCTCATGCCCGTCACCAGGCTCCTTAATGGAAAGCAGCTGAGCCACAAGGGAGGAAGAAGCAGAGCTGAGCACGTCCTGATCGACTCAGTCACTGATCAGAGCTGTGCTGTGTCCTACCAGCAGGCATCACCTCCTGATTCCCACCCGTCACATCCTGGTGCCAGACAGAAAACTTCTCCCACCTGCGAGATCCCACTGCTCCTCCTTTGGGAGATGTTGTCTAATGTGGGACTTCCTTCAGCAGCCATCCTGGGCCCCTGGGCTGATCCGTGAAGGCGTCACAGCGCTGCCTATAACTGCGTGTCTGTACAACTGTGAGTACTGAGGGTCACAGCTGTGGTTTTAGCTCTCTAGGACAACTTATCCCGTTAAAGCCAGACAATATAACTCACAAGCCTTAACTCAGGGGACAGAGATTCAGTGGCTGGTGGTGTTCTGAACACATTGATTATTGGAGTGGGACCATCTGGCTGCAAAGATCAGCTTGTTTGGACTCCCAAACAACTGATTTAGGCTTTTAAGGCAGGAAATCAAAACTATGACCTACTTCATACTCCCTGATAGAGCTGCAACATGAAAAGGGCTTTGACTTCCAGGGTGTACAGAGGCTGACCTAGTTTTCAGTCTGAGCAAAAATAATCATAGAATGGCTTAGGTTGGAGGGGACCTCAGAGATCATCTAGTTCCAATCACCCCGCCATAACGACCGAACTCCTGCACCAGTCCACTTCTATTTCAGATTTATGTTATTAAATTGACATAGGAGTCCAAAAAGAAATCATCTCCAGCCCCACCCCAGAGCAGCTGCATCAGACTCTGCATGAATGGCAGAGAAAGGGGGAGAAATTTCCCCTATGGATCGCTGGAGACTGGCAGCTGTGTGTTTCTAACAGTGTTCCCTTACCACAACGCTTGGTTTAATGATCATTTTTATCTTCTGCCTTTGAGGATGGGCACTCAGAGTGATGCAGCACAAAGGATTTGGACTTGCCACCAACTCACCAGATTGGCTCAGGCCTCAGGTAGTAATTCAGACTGGAGAGGAGCACTTTCTCAGTAAGAGCTGGTTTCCCTGGTTCTTCATGGATGTCCCAAGTGAGCAGCATTGCAGAGCACATGGGTACCAGCCTCTGTTTGGCTGGAGAGGTGAAACTTGATGGGAATGACACGTTTTAGCTTCTCCGCTGCCTTCTGAAAGGCAACAGGAGAGGGATTCATGAACAGCAGAGTTAACAAGGACAAAACATCCTCTCTGCTAACTACACATCTCCCCAGAGCTCACCCAGAGAGGGAACTGGGAGCTCTAGTGTGGGCTGCAAAGAAAGGGATGGAGAGGAGTCTGTTTGGGAGACTTGTCCTAGCACCAGTGGCTTCTCACCTTTTGCTCTGAAATCACCTCAAACAAAGCATCCACAGCTCCACAGGAGCTTCCTCATGTGTACAAAACACCCGTGAAAGAGACTGAGATCCCCATCCACTCCCTGAAGGGGAAAGGGGACAGAGAACCTGCCATTTAAAGCCTGACAGCACCTCTGCAATTCACTGCTAAGCACTGCCCACAGGCTGCTTCAGCAGCTCCTAAAAAGCTGTGGAAACCCAGCCTTAAAGGGATGGAAAGAGCACACAGGGGTGTCTGAACTGCATCACAGGTGCTCCCAGCGCAGGCCAGACTGCTGGAGAGCACTCTGGACTACTGCTGCAGGAGGAAGCTCTCTTCCATCCTCAGTGGGAGTGAGGCTACAGAGGGCAACACCCTTCCATTAGCTGTTGAGAGCAGAGGAGGAGCTAAGGGACCAGAGGCACTGCACTGATGTAATGCATTTAATGGTCCCACTAAGAAATACAAACATAAACAGATCAAGCCATGGGTCTCCTCAACACACCAAGAGCCGGGGAGCTGGCACTGAGCTATCCCAGCAGGTACAAACCACCACAGGACAGCCTGGGGCCACCAGCAGTCCCCAAATGGAATTTCCTGCCTCGGTTGCATTAGCACAGGACTTGTCTAATCCCTGAGAGTACCATTTCCCAGAGGAACAACAACTGCCTTAATCTGATACAACCCTATCAGGTGTTACCTACAGTAAGGGTTTGAGAAGGTTGCTCGAGCAGTGCAAAACACAGCTGCTGCTCTGTGTGAGGGACAAGCCCTCAGACAGAAAACGCAGGGTAATTGGTTAGAGGGGGCGAGCGAAGCACATCTGAAAGACTGAAAAACAACCACAAAGGAGCAGAAAACCAGATGAACGACTAGAAATTTCCTTCTCTCTCCCATCTCCCCTCCTGGGCAGAGAACCCAGCAGTGGTTAGATTTTAATTTGGTACCAAGAGTCAATAAAAGTTGGAGCTGCTGACTCACAACTACCTTCCAGACTGCTGCTTGAGCAGACAGGGTTCTGGGCTCTCAAAACCATACAGGGAGGCGAAAAATGTAACCAAGCTGCAGGGGAAGGTCTGGGAACCAGAACAAAACTGACCCCAGCCCTTTCCCCTTCCTAATCCTTCTATCTGGAGCCTGCATGTGGTTACAATTAACAGTGAAAATCTTTATTTATCACCCTGAAGCAGACAGAAATTAAATAGTTTTGTGCAGTAGACCCTGGCTGGTGCCTCAGCAATCTGCCTTAAAGCAGGCTGAAAGAGGTTTTGCAGGCTCCTCCTTTCCTTCACCCTCTTCTGTGGATGCCTGGGGGGAAACTGAGGCAGAAGCTAAGCACTTCACCCACAGGCACCCAGTGAAAAAGAAGTAGCGATACAGGAAGAAAGGAGCTAGGTTGTCACAGAATCACAGAACGATTGAGGCTGGAAAAGCCCTCTGAGCTCATCCAGTCCAGCCCAGGAGCTAACATCACCACAGCGGCCACACCAGGGCACCAAGGGCCACAGCCAGTCTGTCCTTCAATACCTCCAGGGATGGGGACTCCTCCACTGCCCTGGGCAGTCCTGTCCAGGCTCTGATCCCCTTCTCCCTGAGGAAGGGCTTTCTAACATCCAACCTAACCCTCCCCTGGCAGCTCCAGGCTCTGCCCTCTCGTCCTGGTGCTGGTTGCCTGGGAGAAGAGCCTGACTCCCACCTGACTACTACCTCCCTTCAGGGACTTGGAGAGAGGGAGGAGGTCCCCCTTGAGTCTCCTCTTCTCCAGGCTAAACACCCCCAGCTCCCTCAGCCTCTCCTCATCAACCTTTCTCTCTAGTCCCTTCCCCAGCCTTGTTGCTCCTCTGGACCCACTCCAGCCCCTCAGTCCCCTTCTGGACGTGAGGAGCCCAGCGCTGCTCCCAGTACTCGAGGGGAGGCTTCAGTGTGTCCCTCAATGCACTCAGAGTTCACTGGGCTCTGCTCTCTCTTCTCTCAAAGAGCCTTCTCCTTAGCAGGTGTCACAAGCACCGAGATCCTCAGTGCCTGCAGGAGCCCTTTCACACAGCCAGATCTCACCCGTTTTCACTCAGCCAAGTAGGCTTTCCAGACAACCCTACTCCTGCTCAGCCATGAGCATCCACAGGGTGTTTACACCTCTAACACCCTGCACACCCGTGGTGCAGGGGAAAGCAGCGCTTGTGTGGAGTCGGTCTGTTCTGCTCACAGATTTCATTCACTAAGCACTTCCATATTTTGAGTCGTGCTGAAATTTCCACTGCTCTGTGCCAGAATGATATGGATCCACATTCCAGATTGCTGTTATTACTCACAGCTCAGTTCTCACTGTGTACAAACACTGCAGAGGCAAGATGAAGAACAGGCCCAGTTAGCATGTACCACCCAGGGCAGGGAAACCAGAGGTCACCTCTTCCTCTGCACAGAAAATCCTCGTGATGTTCGGCAGTCTACAGCTACAGAGCATCAGGGAACTACAACAGGAGCCTGCGAGACTGACTGTGGATGGGTGCACTCAAAAGATGCTGCTGTGTTCTAATAAACAACAACACAGAAGCTCCTGGTTAGAGTCAGCACTGACTCACTGAGTGCTAAGTCAACTGAGACTAATTAAAAATCAAACTCATTTTTATTGGAATAAATAAAAGTTGATGTGAAAGCCAGGAAGAAAAAGCTGAGAAACTGGCTTCTGCCAGTATTTTTCTGGTGCTGAAATTATAATCCAGGCAGGATAGGAGGTGACAGTTCCCTTGGTCCATTTTCCTTTCCTCCTTTTTATTTTGGGGATTGGTGAGAGGTGCAGCAGGAGGCTGCTGCAGAGCTGCCCAGCATAGTAAGGAGTTTGTGCGTGTTCTCTTTCTCTCCTCCTCCTTTGTCTTTCATGAGGAATAATATCTGGCCTTAGCACAAGGCTGCTGGCCAAAATGGAGCTTCGTGTGGGGAAGATTAGTTTTGGGCAGCATTCACCAGCACAACGGGAAGCAGCATGCTCTGGAGGTGGATCAAACCAAACATGAAAGGGAATTCATTCTGTAGGTCCAAGCAGGCCTTGCACATGGTGCCTGTTAGCACAAGCATCAGCTACTCCCATTAGCAAAAGGTGCTGCACAGCAGCCCGCCCTTTGCAGCTGGGATGGTTGACATTAGAGCACCAAGTTCCGCATTTCCACCAGGAACTGGAAGGACCCAACTCACAGGACTCAAACTTCCCCATCTGGGGAAGGAAGATCTGGAATTTAGGTTTGGACCCGTCACTAGCAAGCTGGGGTTTCCAAGTGCTTCAAGACAAAAAGGTTATCTCTAAGAAAGGAAGAGAATGTCTGCAGAGCTCAGCCCCCTCAAAGATAAAAGCTCCTCCAAGTATCTCCATCTGTCCCTGAAGTAAAACAAGTCTCTATTTCCTCCAGACAGTCGTGGGGCTGAGGACTACAAAAGCTGCCGTGCCCTGTTTGATGCAGAGGGTCACAGATAGGCCCCCTGCTCAGCCCCACTCCAGCAGTTCTCTCTCATCACTGCCAGGGCTGTGGTGCTCACACAGCCCACACTGTGACACTCTTACCAGCACTGGTGTTGAAGCCCAATGTCTGCACCTCAGGGGTGATTTGCTTTCCCTCACTGCAAACAAATGTTTGAGCATACAGCAAATACAAGGAGGATCTCATTACAGATTCCACATTGACCTTTCCCTTCAGTTGCCTTCCTGGCTTTGGGAAGTTGTGAAGTTCAAGGCTACAGAGAAATGGAGGAAGGAAGATAAATTCCTATGGGCCCCAGAAGTTTTCTATTAAAGTTGCTTTAAGACTTCCCATGTGGTTCTAATAGACCCAGCCCTGCTCAGCAGTGCCCAGCATCAATACCGCCACATGAAAGCAAAGCACATATCCCAGAACTGGCCTGCAAAGTGCTGATACTGTGAAAAGACAACACCAAATCAGTTTATCTTTTTTTACCCTTCTTCTTTGCTCCTTTAATCACCGATCCTACCCACTCGGACCCATTTAAAACAGAGTCACTTGGATAATGTAAAACAACTGCTGGGCTCACCCCAAGTCCGGCGCCTGGGGCTGAGACACTGGATGGTTCAGAGGATGAGATAAATGAGACACACAGCCCTTTGGGGCTCTTCTTTCCAGATCTGCACAACATTTACACACTTTCTCCACAATGGTCTCAGGCAAGGAGCCATCCAAATACACCCTGAGAACTCTTACTCAAACCATAACTCATCAAACTTTCCTTCTGCAGGCTGAGGCAAGGAGCAGCACCCTTAGGCCATAACCAAGGCACAGGGTGGAAACGTCGTGGCTGTGGTCAGAGTGGCTGAGTGGGACAGCAAGTCTGCTCCTGGAGCAGCTCCGCTCCTTCAGAGCACCATGACTGCAGCCAGCCCACAGTGCCCACACCATTGCTGACAGGGGTGGTGGGCACAGCACCTCCAACCACTGCAGATCCTGACCTCAGGTTAGAGAGAGTTCTGTGAGTCTGACCCAACATGAGAAATGAACCACAAACAGACATGATCTGGCCTACAGTAATCAGCTCCAGCCTCTCCAATCTTTTCTGAACAGCCACAGCCTTCACATCTAACTGCTAAGAGGAGAGAAAAATACCGCAGCTACATTTTGATTCCTGCCCTGACCTCTGCAGAAGCATTGGAACCCCTAGCTCTGCTCAGGTAAATGCAGCTCAACAGCAGCTTCAACTAACTACCCTGGGTTACATAGGTGTCCAGGTGGGATCCACTTTCTACTCATGGTGTAACAGCAGCTCTTTTGCACCCCTGCTGCACACATCCCCGAAAGCAAACCTTACATCCTTGGAAATCCCTGGGAGCAGTGCAGGAACACCAACCACGACAGGATTTACCTTTTCTTCCCCAGCACATTAGCAGAAGTCCAGAAAAATGGGAAGTCGCACTTTTCCCCCTTAGAACAATGGATATCCTGCTGTGCTTTGTTCTCACAATGTCTATCACAGACATCCTTTCCCAGAAGGACACAGCATCCAGTTTCTAAATACAGACAGGATCCAGACATGAAGAGAAAGCAGAGTAGCTAAGGTAGCTGTGTGGAAGAATGAGCAGAGGCAGAGTCACAACTGCTAATGAAGCTCAAGTACTGCTGGGTGGGTCAGAACCTGAGCAGAACCTCTCAGAATCACCTGGACTCAAATCTCAATTTCAAGCCTCATATATGTTTTTAGGATCAGGATCTTAATATCTCTGGCTTCACCCTGACCTATTTCTCCCACCCATGTGCTGACACTACTTCTAAAGCGCCGGGGCTGTTTTGAGTATTGCAGTGTCTTTTACTGAGTGTCAGTCTAAAAATACTATTTATCCTTGATAATAGCTGTGTAGCTCAGCAGGGTGGCCCTACAAGTTTCATGTTAATGACAGTATGATTAGGAAGGACCTACCTCCAAATGATTCTGGACTTCAGCCTTCACCTTATCATTCAAAGTCCTCATAGCCCTCCTGCAGAGCAAAACAAACACAGCGGTTATTGAAACGCACTCAAACCCAACGACTTGACACAGAGTCCACCAACACATCCAGGAGTTCATGGGGGACACTCATCAACCCGTTCACAATGGAGTGACCTGGACCTTTTCACAGAACCCACAGGGACCAAACACTTTGCAGAATGGACAGGAAAGCAGATGCAACAGTTATTTGCACAGAAAGAGTCCGTAACTAAAGGTCTACAGAAGAGGAGACTGAAAGGAGACCTTATTGCTCTCTACAACTACCCAAAAGGAGGTTGTAGGTCTCTTTTCCCAAATTACTAATGATAGGACAAGAGGAAATGGCCTTAAGTTCCCTCAGGAGAGGTTTAGATTGGATCTTAGGAAGAAAGTTCCTTACTGAGTGGTTGGGCACTGGAACAGGCTGCACAGGGAGGTGATGGAGTCACCATCCTTGGAGGTATTTAAAAACCTAGTAGCTAGAGCACTTGAGGCCTTGTTCTAGGGTTTATGAAGCTGTTGCGATGAGGGCTGGACTTGATGATCCTGGAGGTCCTTTCCAGCCATAACGATTCTATGATTCTGTGATCATCCTTCAGACATTCCTCTCTGGACCTCCTTTGGAGAAGGGAGGCTGATGGGTAGACAAGACAGACATTACAATAGAGGAGATATAGCAGATAAGGCTACCTCAGCGCCAGGAGTTGGTTGCAGGTGGCAGATCCCTTTCCCATGAGTCCTGTGGAGGCCATAAAGGGCCTAGAAGACCATGACAGTGGTTTGTAGAAGAGATTACTTCTCTTCTACAGAAGTCACAGCCTTTCACAAAAGCTGCTCTAGTGCATCCAGTCCAACGCCCCTGCTGCAGCAAGATGCCCTAGAGCAGATCCTACAGGAACAGTCCAGGGGTCTCGGGATGTCCCCAGAGCGGAGACTCTACAGCCTCTCTGGGCAGCCGGGGCCAGGGCTCTGGGACCTCACTGGGACGAAGTTTTCCCTTGTGTTTAGGAGGAACCTCCTGTGTCCCAGCGTGTGCCTGCTGCTCCCTGTCACCGCCGAGCAGAGCCTGGTCCTTCCTCCTGTCACACTCCCTTCAGATACTGAACAGAGCTGATCCGATCTCCCCATGGAGCCTTCCTCCCCCATCCCTTCACCCACCATCTCCCTGTCCCTGCCCCATCCTCTCCCTCGGTCACCCCCCATCTAGGGCCGCTGCTGCTCCCCGCGACTGACTGGGGCACCCACCTGTACCCGGTGCCACGGTACTGAAAGAACACCAAGTACCGCCTGGCGGCTGCCGCCACCTCCGCTGCCATGCGAGTGACCCTCCGAGCGGATCCCGGGGTCACACCAACAACCTCCCCGCCTCCAGGCCACAACACGACCCAGCGCCGCCTCCCCGCCCGCCTTCCCGCTTCCTCCCCTCCGTCCCTCCCTCCCTCGGCCACTTCCGCCGGCGCGGAGGGGGAAGAGGTGCGGGCGGGCCTGCGGGGGCGGCGCGGAGGAGGCGGCGGGTGGAGGGGGCCCGGTTCGGGTTCAGGCCTTGACCCACACCCGGGTGCAGACCCAGGCCGCGACCCCAAACCCGGGCCCTGAGCTCAAACCAAGACCCCGACTCCAGACCCCGATCCCAAGCCCAGACCTCGACCTAAGCCCAGATCCCGACTCCAGACCCTGGCCCCAAACCCAGGCCCCAACCTCAAGCCCAGGCCCCAACCTCAAGCCCAGGCCCTCACTCGAACACAAACCAAGACCCAGGCCCTATCCCAGACGGCTGCTGCCCTGTCAGTCCCTGGGTCTCTCTTCGCGGGCCTGCAGCCTGTCACCCTCGCCCTGGGGTGTTAGGGTTACCTGGAAAAACGAGGCTGGGGTGATGCTGCTGTGATTCTAGAGAACAGGCCCCTCTCAAGCTTCATCTTCGGCTCACAGGTTTGGCCGTGGGCAGCTGCAGTGGCAGCGCTTATTATCTGTTACAGAGCAGCCAACATGACTGGGGACGTCATTCTCCCCCTGGCCTGGGCCCTGGGGAGGCCTCGAGTACTGGGGGCAGTGCTGGGCCCCTCACTTCAAGAAAGAGATTGAGGAGCTAGAGCAGATCCAGAGGAGCAACGAAGCTGGGGAAGGGACTGGAGAGAAAGTTTAATGAGGAGAGGCTGAGGGAGCTGGGGGTGTTCAGCCTGGAGAAGTAAAGACTTAGGGAGAGGTGAACTACCTCCCTCTCTCCAACTCCCTGAAGGGAGGTTGTAGTCAGGTGGGGGTCGGGCTCTTCTCCCAGGCAACCAGCACCAGGACGAGAGGG
>JAOXOE010026698.1:0-20757 GCA_028565055.1 Phoeniculus purpureus
AGCTGGAACATAGGAGGTTCCACATCAATATGAGAAGGAACTTCTTCCCAGTGAGGGTGACAGAGCACTGGAATGGGCTCCCTAGGTAGGTTGTGGCATCTCCTTGTATGGAGACGTTTAAAATCTGCCTGGACATGTTCCTGTGTGACTTGATCTAGGTGGTCCTGCTGTGTCAGGGGGATTGGACTAGATGATCTTTTGAGGTCCCTTCCAATCCCTAATGTTCTGTCATTCTATCATCACACTTTGAGTTAATCATTCAACTGCATCTCTCCTAGTCTGCCATAGAAAAAAGCAATTTGAACATTCATTAGTTACAAGTTTCTAGATAGCATTAGAAATGGAAAGTAATTTTGTTTGTATCTGACAGTATAGTGAGTAGAAGAAAAAAAATGGAGGAAGATTCTGTAGTTATAAAGTGTTTGGACAGGCCTCTCAGAGTATCCCATGAAGAAGTAAACAAAGAACCCCCTCTTCTTTGCCATCAATGATGTGGAGCTCCTCACATTTAATTCACATTTGTCTGCTTTGTATTCTGGAATAGGCCTTAATGAAATGAAGCTCTTCTGCTTTGTATGAGATTTGAGAAGAGGCTCTGAATGTCCCTGGTGGAGGCTCAAACTACAGAATAATTTTCATTTTCTGCCTCTGCCTCTCTAAATATTTTAACAACTTGAGCGAGAATAACAGAAGGATTAGCCTCAGAATACTAATTGTCTTTGAGTATTCACTGCAGTTGAGCAATTTTTTGGATGTTGTTTCGAGGTCCCTTCCAATTCCTAATGTTCTGTTCTGTGATTCTGTGATTTAGGAAATATGAGACCTGGGTGTTTAAGTCATCAGCCATCAGATGAGGTGATAAATGAAGCTGGCTCCCTCACTAGTGAACTTGTCTATCTTCACGGTCTTGAGAGTCTGAACACCCAAGGTGGTACCTAAACAATTGATTTTGTGAACGTAACCTAGCAAACCACGCAGTGACATCTAAACCACAAGATGAAACATCCTGCTCAGGATAAACAAACCCCACAAATATTCCATGGAAGCTGTTATTTAAGAAGAAATACACAAAGTCCCACTGTGACACACACACACACATACACCTGAGATGAAAATATGCCCATCTGAGCAGAGCAAAACATATCAGTGGAGAACTTTTCCTCAGTCATGCTATCTAAGTAAAACACACTTGCTCAGAATATTGAGGCCATATATACAGCTGTAAAGAGTAGAATTATAGAAAAGGGGGAAAAAAGTTCTCATAATATATAACATTTCTACTGATTTCAAGGATAGAAAGTGGTGAGTTTTAAGATACTCAAAAATTGAAAGTCAACATTTGCCAATATTCTGGACAGCCTTGCAATTCTTTTTCAGATCCATTAAGAGAACAATTTCTTTTAAGATGGAAGCTGCAGCACAGTCTCAGGGTCTCAGTTGCATAAAACAATAGGCAAACCAAGAAGTTCTCAGGCAGATCATAAGGTCCAAATTCAATTGGAGCGAAATCCTTACAAGCTGAAGCAATCTTACAGAGGTTTAGTGTTCATCATAGAAGCATAAAGGATTGGAAGGGACCTCAAAAGATCATCTAGTCCAATCCCCCCACCACAGCAGGATCACTTAGACCAAGTAGCACAGGAACACATCCAGGAGGGTTTTAAACATCTCCAGAGAAGGAGACTCCGCAACTCCCCTGGGCAGCTCCTTCCAGTGCTCTGTCACCCTCACTGGGAAGAAGTTCCTTCTCATATTTATGTGGAATCTCCTATGTTCCAGCTTACACCCATTGCCCCTTGTCCTATCACTAGATGACACTGAGAAGAGCCTGGCTCCATCCTCCTAACACCCACCCTTCACATATTTATAGACATTAATGACGTCGACCCTCAGTCTCCTCTTCTCCAAGCTAAACACACCCAGCTCCACCAGCCTTTCCTCATAAGGGAGGTGCTCCACTTCTTTCATCATCCTCATTGCTCTATGCTGGACTCCCTCCAGCAGCTCCACATCCCTCTTGAACTGAGGGCCCCAGAACTGGACACAATATTCCAGATGTGGTCTCACCAGGGCAGAGTAGAGAGGGAGAAGAGTCTCTCTCGATCCAGCCCCCTTCTGATCCACCCCAGGATGCCATTGACCCTCTTGGCCACAAGGGCAAACTGCTGGCTCATGGTCATCCTGCTGGCCACCAGGACCCCATCATGGGGTTACTTTTCTTGATATTTTATGTTATTTGTTTAATCTCAGCTTAGCCACTACCATGTTTTTCATGTCTGGTTCTCCTGAAGAAATATTTGATACAGGTGCTGCTGAAGATGAGGTTAATTCAGTCCTAATAAGCTAGAAAAAGATTTGAGTAGTTATTCTGTTTGCACAGTAATTAGAGGTCTTTTCTGTGTTTCCCAGTGTGTAAACTTTCTGCTGATTGAGCTTTAGGCTGCTAATGCAAGTACTTTATCATCTCAAAGCTATGCGATTTGAACACCTGGTGGATCCCAGTGCACCATTTAAAACTGCCTGCAGCAGCCTGCTTCTGTCAGAAGCTTGGTTGTCCTGCCAGCTACCAGATTTCCTCTGCTCTCTTTCCATCAGCCACAGGACTTCCCTGCTGGATCTTAGCACACTTCCAGGCAATAACAGAAGAGCAGTGGGAGACCATTTCATTGGCTACTGAGAGGATTTCAGGATGATCCATCACACACTCTGAACTCTAAACTAAACTGTACACTCAGCGTAGGAAAATATTAATCACATATAACACTTAATGGGAATTACAGCCTTGTCAGTGAGAGTTTAAGGCATAACCATCTCTATCCCCTTTTATACTACATGTGTATAACAAATAGTGTCCTTTAAAACAAGTATTTCTATTAAGGCTGAGAATACTCTTATCTCCTCTTTACTCATGATGTGATAAGTAACACATGGTTGTAATGGATTTTCTGCTGAATGTTTTATCACAGAACATTAGGGACTTTTATGTTGCTGTCGTGCTGAATACTGTGTGTTGGGTGTTACAGACGAATCAATTGTGGCCAACAGAGATGTTTTTCAGGCTGAAGTCACTCTGAACTGAAGAAAACGGGAGATTCTAAGAAGTTCTTCCCTAAAATATAAAACGAGATAACTTCAGGTGACATACTTAAAGCTTACGCATCAGAGTCATTGAACAAAAGAAGCAGGTTGTGTTTTGACAGCTCACTTCTAAACGTGGGAATGCTGGACTCAGAGCACCGAGACAGACAAGCGCGTTACAGGGCTTTTCATTGCTGAAAAGCCATCAGCTCAGTCACAGCTAGGGTGTTATCAGCAGAATTGTTATTAACAGATGGATGGGCATCAAATCAGTGTGACCTATTCACGTAAAGAAGAATCTGCATAATCACTTCATTGATCTCTCTACCTATTTTTTTTCTTCTCTGGCTTTGACTGAAACCTGTTAAAACTACATTGATTGCAATGGCAGTTGATGTTTGCCACCAGTTGGCCAGGCTGACCAGGTCTGGGATGAATTCTAATCAGAAAAACTGCTAATGAGCTGTAACAAGAACAGGGAGAGCTCACTTGCTACTTAGGAGTCACAGGCCAAAATGGACAGGCTTGATTTGGGGAAAAACAAAACACATGTGATTAAAACAACAGCAAAAATAACATCACCCAAAATACAGAAGCGCCATCACATTGTTCTTACATGCTTTCCCAGCTCTGTTATCTGCTTCCCTCAAAGGAAAACCCCCTGAGCAGTACTTTTCACTGTGGCATATTTGCCTCCACGGAGGGAAGTTCTCCATAGGGTTTCTCATGGGGAGTTTTCCATGGACTGTGGGTCATCCCAGCACCTGACTTCTCCAGCTTCCTCATGGCTAACAGCTCCTTTAAGGGTAAATTGCCTGCTCCATGTCCTCAGGGCCAGTCCCCTGTTCCAGTGTGTTGCCCTCCATGAGCTGCAGACAGGACTCACTTCCTCCGTTGTACTCTACCATGGTTTTGCAGGAACTCTTCTCTGCTGATCTCTACTGTTCCACAGGCTCACTCTATCACCAGTCTCCCAGGGTAAAATGCCTGTCACCATTGTGCTCAGCCCAGTGACCACATGGCTTCTCCCATAACAAAAGATCAAAAACAACAGAAAACATGGGGAGTAGGTTTTCCGCTCCCCAAAATAAACTTATTTGCAGAGATGCTGATTGGTTCAACCTTCCAGAGGTGGGTGAGTAACTAAAGCCAAGGGGAGCTTCTCTCTTTAAAGCTCCTTACCAGAGTCGTGCTAGCAACATCCTCCAGTAATAAAAGCCCCACCAGGCTCAAACTACAACTCCGTTGCACAGATTTATACAAAGGAGATGATAGATAAAAGAACCCAGTTAAACTCCAGAATTTCCCCTCCTGGACATGCGACTTGGTCTAGGTGATCCTGCTGTGGCAGGGGAATTGGACTGGATGATCTTTCAAGATCCCTTCCAATTCTTAATGATTCTATAATTCTATGATTTCCTCCACCTGTGCAGCCATCCTAGAAGAAGCTGCTGGACTTTAGAGCATCCTCACTGTGGCTTGCAAGTAGCAGTGACCCTGTAATGCTTCTGTAAATCATGCCATCATCCTGCCTGAGGATTTTATATCACTCAAAGCACATAAACCAAGCAACAGTTCCTATTGCTGTGCTATAAACCCAGAGCTTCACATTTAGGAAGAGATTAGTGTGTCGTGACAAGCCCCCACCGGAATGTGATCTTTTACAGAAACACTTCTGATTTTGTATGTATGGCAGAAAGACAGGAGGAATGTCCAAAGGGTTAAGTCACTGAGGAAAATTAAATTAAAGCACAGTTAACATTGGTAATTGCAAAACAAAAAAGGCTGTTACACCTCTCTAGGACCAAAGTGTCACTTCCACAGTACAATGAGACCCACAGCAGGTATTAAACTGGAGAAGTCAGCTTGGTTCACAGTCAGCAAACAAATAGTTCTGGGGGTGGGGACATGAGATTTCAACTTTGTTTAATGAAGTGATGGAATTACTTTCAGTTCTCTCATTCTATTGTACAATATTTGAAAAAAAAAGTAAAAAAATGGAAGAAGCAGCCATGAGCTGAATTTGATAGTCAATTCATCACAAATGTAGTTGCCCTAGATGCATTAACTCATATTAAATCCTGTTTTTCACCTATTCCTTTGTAACACTAGCAGATATATCATGGCACACCTGAGGCACAGCGGTGAGCCTACTTTAACATCAGGCTTTGCTAGGTGTGTGCAGGACTGGACAGACTCCTCGTCAGGCTGCTCAGATTTTTTTGTTGGAGAAGGGCACATGCAAAACTGAGTCTAAGTGTTCCCTGGTTTTGAATCCACTTTCCATAGGTGGTTCAAATACCACTAGGAGAGCCATGGATAATCACTTTGCTTATTTCATTTGTTCAAATTCCACTAAAAGAGCCTTGGGTAATCACTTTGCTTATTCTATTTCATTTTTACTAGATTTTTAAGAGTAACCGACCTAGTCGTCAGTCTCACAACTGAGATGCTAGGACAAAGGGCAATGGGTGTAAGATAGAACAAAGGCGGTTCCACATCAATATAAGAAGAAACATCTTCAAGATGAGAGTGACAGCACTGGAACTGGCTGCCCAGGGGAGTTGTGAAGTCGTCTTCTCTGGAGACCTTCAAGACCCTGCCTGGACGTGTTCCTGTGCGACTTGATCTAGGTGATCCTGCTGTGGCAGGAGGATTGCACTAGATGATCTTTCAAGGTCCCTTCCCATCCCTAATGTTCTGTGATGCTTTTAATACAAAGAAATAATTAGTGTTTTGGAGTCTCCTTCTCTGGAGTTGTTTAAAACCCACCTGGACTTGTTCCTGTGTGACTTGGTCTAGGTGATCCTGCTGTGGCAGGGAGATTGGACTGGATGATCTTTCGAGGTCCCTTCCAATCCCTAATGTTCTGTGATTCTGTGATTTCCAGGACTGCATGAGGTACCATCGAGCTGATGGGACATTATTCATCCAGAATGCAATTAGAATGTTTGCTTTAAATTTACATGCACACTTTTTTTGAAGCAACAGGCAAGCAAAATGAGTATAGATCATGTCATGGTGAGACAAAACCCATTTATTGAAACTTCATTCAAAAAAATCTCATAACAGATAGGAATTTTAGGAAAAAAAACATTTACTGTTTCCGAACTGATCTTGCAGAAAGCAAAGAGTTTCACTAAATAATACTGAAACTCTTCTTTTGCAAGTAAACCTGCAGCTTTGTAATACAATACCTATCAACACCTAAGATGCTTTGTAATGGATTAATAGTAATGGTACAACATTTGTCATAAAAACTTTAGTGAAATTTCTTGTATTATTAGAAATAGAGTGACCAGCAGGAGCTGGGAGGGGATTGCCCCCCTGTGTTCCTCACTGGTGAGACCACATCTTGAGTACTGGGTCCACTTTTGGGCACCTCAATACAGGAGAGATAATCAAGGTGCTGGAGCAAGTACAGAGGAGGGCAACCAATCTGGTGAAGGGCCTGGAGAATAAATCTTATGAGGAGATATTGAGAGAGTTGGGGCTGTTTAGTTTGAGGAAGAGGAGGTTAAGGGGAGACCTCATAGCTCTCTACAACAACCTGAAAGGACATTGTGGAGAGGTTGGTGCTGGTCTCTTCTCACAAGCAATTAGAGATAGAACAAGAGGGAATGGGTTCAAACAACAACCTGGGGTGGGGAGTAGGGTTAGACTGGTCATTAGGAAAACATTTTTCACAGCAAGAGTGGTCAGGCACTGGAATAGGCTGCCCAGGGGGGTTGGGTTGCCATCCCTGGATGTGTTTAAAGATCATTTAGATGTGGTGTTGAGGGATCTGGTTTAATGGTGAACTTTGTAGAGCAGGGTTGATGGTTGGACTTGATTATTCAAGGTCCTTCAGCCAGAGTGATTCTGTGAAATTATGCTTTGTCAGATGAATTCATGTTTTCAACTGAAACAATATCAGAGGAAATTTTGAACCAGCTCTATTTCTACACCCAACCTTCCTAAGTTGGCTCCTATTCATGAACTAGGCATTTCCAACAGGATAATTAAACACATAAGAACTACTGAAGTCTTATACATAAGGGAGCTGTAATGGAGCTTAAAACCTTTTCACACTTGCTACTCTAAATCAAAAGATCGTGCTATCTAGAGGGGTATGACATTGCACAGATGCTGTTGGAAACAGCAGATAGCTTCGTACGAATCGTGCTGTTGGTTACTGTTTGATAACTTTTAATCTGAACAGTTTATCTGCTGGTGGTACTCAGATGTAGGTGAAACACACTGTAATTCAAATCCTGATTTCCAGATTGACTCAGATATGAGTTGCTGTGTGTGCCTACGGGCTTCCTGACTTCTGCTGCCCCTTCTATGCCAAAAGGGTGTTAGAGACGCACAGCTCCAAACTCGATTATTACCTGAGAGATTTGGGGTTGTGCTTTGGTCTTTTTAAATTAGAACAGCTGATAACTTCATTCTGCTTTGTCCTTGCTGTGTAATTTTCTAACAGCTCTACTACCTGAGCATCTAAAAGTGCAATTTAGTCTATTTTTCTCTCTCTCCCTCTCGATCATCTCCGCTCACTCTCGCACACACATACACTTTAAACCATTTTATTAAAGCTTATAACCACCTGCGTTGACAGTTTTGGCAGAAGTGCACTGCTGGCAATCAGTCTGATAAGCAATGACTTGTGATTGCAGTAACAGCAGTGACACGGGAATATAGTGACAACTCCAATGTCTATAGTGTTGATTGAAAACAGGCATTTAAAAGATGCAAATTCCAAAAGAAGTGACAGTTGCTGCATTGAAAGCAACGGATACAGCACTCTGCTCACTGTTAGACCTGGTTAAACAGCAGGATTCCCAGTTCATTGCAAAATCCATTCCTTCTGAGCTCTCCAGTAAATAGTCTTCAGTTCTTTCAGTTGGTGACAAGGAGCATTTGTCCATTTTATTGCTAACAGCAGCAGCAAAATGCATGTAAAAATTTTATTGTAGGTTACCAGGGACAGTGTTTTGCAAGATATGGTCTCCTTTGGACATCCTCTACAAACTGTGCACATGTGTAGGGGTTTTAGCCTGGGGGGTGGTTCAGTAGTGGGGTGGAAGGGGCTGGTAACTGTAAGAAGCTTCCTGAAAGCTTCCCTGAGCTCATGTTCAGACCCGCCTCTGGCTAAAATGATCCAATCAGCACCTCTTTGATGAACTATTTAAGTGGGGAGACCTGCTGAGTAGCATCCATTTGTTTCTGTTGCTGTTTCCTGGCTAGGGGAGCTCCCCTTTGGGGAACAAAAAAGACTGCATGCTCTCTCTGAGCCTGGTGAAGAGGGAATATATGCCTGAGCAGCATCAGCCTTCAGATCATGATGAGAGGAGGAACTGATGGTCTTTGGAGACCTCAGAGATCAGCAGAGAAGTGTTCCTGCAAAACCATGGAGGACAGCACATGTGAGCAGAGAGCAGATCCTTACAGAGATCACAGCTCATGGGAAAGGACCAGGGCTGGAGTGCTTGGATGCTGAAGTGACCCACAACATACTAGTAAGAGATAATTTACAAGGACCAGTCTGGGTAGGATGCCCCGTTGCCAGAGGACAAAAGGATTTCTCAATGTCTTTCCCTGCTGAGTGAAAGGAGGAAGCAGAGCTGGCCTTGGAAAGATGTAAGTACTGTGAATCTGTTTCTCAGTGATGGTTTTCTCTATTGTTTAAATTGCTTTGTTGTAAATATGCTTTGTTTTCCTCCCAAATCGAAACTACCCCTTTTTGCCTGTGATTCCTCAGTGGCAAGTGAGCCTTCCCTGTCCTTTGTTGCAGCTTGTTAGCACTTTGCTAACCAGGGAGACTATCCTGGAGCTGTTCATGGCCAGCTGGTGATAACATGTGATAATGAGAACAAAGTACTGAAGCTAAACACATGCCTGAGGTGTGTGTTAATGTACCTCAGACAAAGCCATTAATAATATTTCACTGTAAGGAGTCCAAAATATCAAGAAACACCAGAGTTATTCTTATTCAGCCAGCTATGGTTGTATGTTTTAATAGACTTTAGTTTTTCTATGTGCCAGCTGTACTGTGTGTTTGAGTCACGGGATCACAGAACAAACATGGTTGGAAAGGACCTCCTAGATCACCAAGTCCAACCAGACCCACAACATCAAAAACCCTGAACACCTGAATATCTAAATACCTGATTGATTGACAAACACAAACTAACCCCCTCCATGCCTGCCACTGGAGCAAGGCGTAAAGCACAATGTCTGTGCGTTTCTTAAACACCTCCAGGGATGGGGACTCAACCGTCTCCCTTCCAGTGCCCAACGACTTTTTCTGTAAAGAATTTATTCCTAATATCCAATCCAAACTTCCCCTGCCTCAACTTCAGACCATTTCCCCTGGTTTTGTCATTAGTTACCAAAGAGAAGAGGCCAACACCCACCTCTCTACAACCTCCTTCCAGGTAGTTGCACTTTCAGGCAGTCAGGTTCCCCCTCAGCCTCCTCTTCTCCAAACTAAACCTGCCCAACTCCCTCAGCCTCTCATACAACTTGTTCTCTAAACCCCCCACGAGCTTGGTAGCTCTCCTCCGGACAAAATGCTACTATCTCTGTAGCTGAGCTACAAACAAGACAGTGTTCAATATCACATCTGAAGTCTACCTGCAGGCATTTCACGCCTCTGAGTGACCTCACTTTGTGCATCATCATTGTTAGAGTAAATGTGCATGAGATGTGGTCTATAAAATTAGACAGTTAAGGAAATGGTTAAGGAGAGAAAATTCCTTGCAGAGATGCTCAATGCAAGTTTTAAGTGCTGTAGACCAAGGCTGAAGTACAGATATTAACTCTGCTGTTACTGATGTGTGTTGTACTGTCAAAAAAATACTGAGTTTCCCAAAACAACAGCTCAAACTTAATGAGGGAGGGTATGAACAAAAAAAACTTGTCCTTAGGTTCATGAAATTATTCTGTTCTTGTAAAAATGAGATGCTGCCTCTAGTACATAGAGCTGATATACTGTGAAGGATATGTGATGTGGGATACTGATATATGAGGAAGTTTTCAATGCTAGGAAGCATATGCAATGGACATGATTGCATCTATTCTGATAGTACTTGCATGGGCACTGACACGGTTGTGGTTGGGACCTCTAGCATTTTCACAGTCACAGAACATTAGTGATGGGAAGGGACCTCAAAAGATCATCTAGTCCAGTCCCCCCACCACAGCAGGATCACCTAGACCAAGTCACACAGGAACATGTCCAGGCGAGTTTTAAATGTCTCCAGAGGAGACTCCACAACCCCTGTGGGCAGCTTCTACTTTCAGTTTTACCTGCAATGTATTCCTGGAATACAAGCAGACACAGGTCATAAGTTTACACAGAGCAAGGATAATCCCACATGGGCAGTTTGAGGTAGTTCTCTTAGTCTAGAGGCTTCAAGGTTAGTAGCATAGACCTTATGATGTTAGAATTCTACCAGACAAAGGTGGTGGAATTAATACAACATACATATATTTGGTGGAAATAAAGGTAGGAATAAATATAACCTGCTGCTCTAGGCTTAATCTATTACATTACTTTAAGTAACATTAAGTGTGTTGCTTGGCCACCTGCATTTTCTGTATCCAAGCCAGTCACTATTCATTTGTGTCAAACTCTTCAACCAACTAAAACATGCTAACCTACGATGTTCATTGTGACACTGGTTTAAAATACACTGAACAAAACCAAAGGATTCTCAATTTTTAAGAAAGTATTTAGTTATTCTGATTATTGGCTCAATAATAAGGGCCTCTGGGGGCAAGCACATGACTTGTGATAGGATTCATCCATCCAGTTGCTTAGTAGCCCTAATGTTTTTGTTATAATGCGATCACAAAGCAGGTACTTCTGTGCATGCAGAGCGTCCCTGTAGAGCTAAAATCCACTACTTGTATCAGGACCACACTTCAGAGAAGTAAAAGAGTAAAAGTAAGATTCTTGAATTAGCAGTGTGAAGAGCTCTGTGGGGGTGAACAAGATGAGGGCAGGCTTACTGGCATGAGGTCAAAGGAGCAGAGGTCAGGGCTGAGACACTTTGCAAGGCTGTACCTTGGACTGAGGCCGGGCATTAATTACTAATGAAGCTCATTTCTCATTAAGAATTACTGCTGGACTTTGACAGAGTCTGATTCAGGCCTATAATCATCTTGTAATCATCAACTGATGCTTCAAAGCCCTTCTCCCTTTAGAATGCACAACACATGGTACTCTCATTTCCAGTAATTATTGAATTTATTAAAAACCCAGTGGTTCTCTTACTACAGTCCAGGCAGCTTTTCTGGTCCATCTGACCTTGAATTAGGAGAATTTTAAAGCAATTGTACCAAAAATAGTAAGCCCATTTCTTTACCCAGTACAAACAGGTATGTCCTGCTGTTCTAATATTTACAAAACACTGCAAGGTGGGAATAGCTGCAACACAAGGGGAAACCAATCTGACGAGGGAACTTAGACCAAAATTATACCTCTGTTAACTCTTAAGTTGTGAGCAGGGATTGAGTCTCAGAAAGAAGAAAGAATATAAAAGCTGTGCAATAAGATACTTTTCATTTCAAAATGGCTCAAATTTCACCAAAAAAACAAGTGTCGGCATAACCATTGAAGTATTTGGCTCCAAATTTTCTGACAAGAATTAGCTATGAAGAGGACAAGACTGCATGTTCTGAGCAGATTTAAACATGCCACAATTGGACTGAATACACATGGACGCAGTATGATCTGTGCCTACAACATGTATAGGAAAATAATCCTGCCTTCTTCTGCTTATATTATTGCTGTCATCTGATATATGTTGTAAGGGGTATGTGTGTGAATGAAACTCAATCCCAAGTAATTATACCCAGTTCAAAAATATCATCTGCAGCTAGCTGCAATATGTGTTCCGGTGATCACCTAGATCACCTTGGTCTAGGTGATCCTGCTGTGGCAGGGGGATTGGACTAGATGATCCTTTGAGGTCCCTTCCAATCCAGTGTATTTTCCAATCCAGGTCAGTATTTTCACAACTGTAGAATCACTGGAGTTTGAAGGGACCTCAGGAGATCATCTAGTCCAACCCCCCAGCCAAAGCAAGGCTACCTAGAGCACACAGCACAGGGCTGCGTCTGGGTGGGGTTTGAATGTCTCCAGAGACTCCACAGTCTCTCTGGGCAGCTTGTTCCAGAGCTTTGGGATTCATACTGTGAAGTTTTCCTTATTTCTAAATGAAACTTGTGCTCCAGCTTGTGCCCATTGCTCCTTGTCTTGCCACTGCACAACTGGAAACAGGCTGGCACCATCCTCCCTACAGACACCCTGCAGGTATTTATAGGCGTGGGTCAGGTGTCCTCTCAGTCTTCTCTTCTCCATGCTAAAGAGTCCCAACTCTCTCAATCTTTCCTCGTAAAAGAGATGCTCCAGCCCCCAAATCATCTTTGTAACTCTCCACCGGTCTTTCTCCAGTGGTTTCCTGTCTCTTAAACTGGGGTGCCCACAACTGGACATAGATTCAGCCTCCAGATGCAGCCTCACTAGGGCATAGTAGAGGGACAGGATGACCTCTCTAGACCTACTGGCCACACACTTCTTAACACGCCCCTGAATACCATTTGCCTTAATGGCAACAAGGGACATAGTCACAACGTTATGGTAGTTACCACAGAGACAATTCCGGTTGCATAACCCTGATTTACCACTGATTTTGCTGGTCTGTTCCAATGCCACAGCTATACGCTTGGAGTCTTCTCTACCAGATTCAACTCAACGCACTGAAATCTGCAACACATCATGGAAATGAAGCTGCTGTTAAATGGTCTTTTTCCTAATGAAATCCAGAACGTGAACTGTCAAAGCTTCATTTCAATTGGGTTGAAAATATTTCATTTGTTACCTCTGATATAAAATTTTTCAGGGAAGTTAGCATGGCTTCCTGCATCCACCTGCCCAACTGTCATGTCTCAAGAGAACACAGTTTGGGTTCCTATACAGGTTAGAAGTTTTTCACGTGAGAGCCACTCCCTGATACAACAGCCAGCTTCCCCAAACACTCTGAAGTCCACCGCAGAGCTTTTACTGTAAGGCTGGTTTAAGGGCAGACGGAGCTGGGTCTCTTGAGGAAAAGGAGACTGAGGGGTGACTCCATTAATGTTTATGAATACATGAAGGGTAGGTGTCAGGAGCACGGAGCCAGGCTCTTCTCAATGTCATCTAGTGATAGGACAAGGGGCAGTGGGTATGAGCCAGAACATAGGAGGTTCCACATAAATATGAGAAGGAACTTCTTCCCAGTGAGGGTGACAGAGCACTGGAAGAGGCTGCCCACGGGGGTTGTGGAGTCTCCTTCTCTGGAGATGTTTAAAACCAGCCTGGACGTGTTCCTGTGCGACTTGGTCTAGGTGATCCTGCTGTGGTGGGGAGACTGGACTACATGATCTTTTGAGGTCCCTTCCCATCACTAATGTTCTGTGATTCTGTGATATGAATAAATTTTCAGGAGGTATCTCAGTGGTTGAGTTAAATTTTATGGTTATTAATCCACCTGAATCAATATGAAATCCTTTATTTCTCGTTGCCATACATGAATGAAGTCTTTCAAATGAAAATCACTGGAGCATTACTCGTGTTTTAGCATGTCTGAAAAACTTTTTTAAAAAGCCAGGAAAAAAAGGGGAGGTTTACAAACAATTTAAAAGCATTTTCTGAATTAATTTCACTCTTCACAAATTCACAGAATATTAGAGATTTGGGAAAGATCTCAAAAGATCATGAAGTCCAATCCCCCTGCCATGGCAGGATCACCTAGATCAAGTCACACAGGAACAAGTCCAGGTGGGTTTTAAATGTCTCCAGAGAAGGAGACTACCCTGGGTAGCTGTTCCAGTGCTCTGTCACTCTCACTGTGAAGAAGTTCCTTCTCATATTGATGTGGATCCCATATTGCAGTCCTCTTTAAGCAAGTCACAATTTTACCCTAAACTCTTGTCCCAGAAGGCACTGACACAATGTAAATGAAAATAGTTCTCCTCAGCCTGGTGAGGACTGCAGAAGACTCATAAGCATCTAGACTATTCATATATTCTTACAAGTAGATTATCCTAACTGTTTTTAAGTCTACAGTCTCCACAGAGGTTAAACGGGAATAAGAGCTAATACATCACACAAATAGGACATTATTTATCTGTTACGTAGAGGCAATATCCCCTTCCTTTATACAGCTACTGAGAACTGTATACTTAACCACACTGATGTATTGTACAGCAGTCAGTCTGTGTCTGGCCTCAGTTCATCATCATTACAGTAAATGTTCTACCTTCTATATATTACTGGTAATGGAGACTCTAATACATGAATCAGTATTTAGAAAGTTTCTGCAGCGTCGACTTTTCATCCCAATGCATTTTATATGTGGATTTATCTATAATAAATCTATGAAACAAATGCATGCAGAAACACATTTCTGAATTTATTACTTCATTAAGTTCAGCTTTGCTAAGGTTGCTGAGTTAAAGCTAATATCAGGGCATGCCATATTGCATGGACTTTCTAGATTTTTCTATGAAATGGAAATAAATCACAAGAAGCACTCTTTGCCATGAAGGTTTATGGCCGCTCTCACAAAGTCCAGTGCGTTCCTGTGTGACTTGGTCTAGGTGATCCTGCTGTGGCAGGGGGATTGGACTAGATGATCTTTCGAGGTTACTTCCAATCTCTAATGATATTATGACTCTATGATTATTTCTGAATTTCATTTTTCAGCATTAAATTTCACTTTTCAGCAGCACTAAAAATATTGAATCCAAAGGAAAACCTGAACAGACCATTTAAAAAAAATTGACACTTGTTTGGTGAAGCCACCATATTTACTTACAGTTTCTCATTTCTGTCTTCTTCATTACTAAGCACCGTAGAGACAGTCCCAGTCTGTGAGCTCTGTAACCTCCATGGACCTTCTCACAGGAGTGTAAAGTCATAAATCCCCATTAGAAACCTAAGCAGTACTAGAATCCTACAAAAAATTGAGATGCCTCTAAGTCATTGTCCTGCATCCAGATTCTTGACTTTAAAAAGCAGTCGCTTGAAGAACTACTTCAAGATTTTAGCTCGTTGTTAGAGGTTATCTGCATTTCTAAGGCTAGATTTGTTTGAAGAGCAATTAATCATATTTGTTTTGTGTTTGTATGCTGATGAACACCTGTCATAATAGGTAGTTGCATTTTCAAGATCAGGAAGATTAGAACTATTCAAGGATTACCCTATTTATCTTTCTGTCCTTGAAGACAAAGTTATCAGAGGTTATGGATGTTTGTGAATTATCAAAAGAAAAATGCCTGTAATGAAAGTTTCAGAAGAGATGCGTAATGAGTAAGGAAAAGTAATTTCAATTCAAAAGAATAGAATAAGATTCGATAATGAAAGATGCTGTCATATTGCATGGCAATATTTTAAATCATACGATGACAAATAGCGACGCCTTCTTATTGCAGCAGAGTGAGCTCAACTGTGTAGAAATGGAAAACATTTAAAGAAAAAAAACCTGTGGATGCCACGATTCATCACGTCTCGTTTTAGATAAAGACACACCTCAGAGCTTTGAATAGCAACGGATGATTCTGTGCTTGTCTTTCAGTAGGGTTTTTATAAACAATTGCAGATTCAAAAGTTTTGTCTCTTTAAGATATTTTTTTAAAAATATAAAAAAATCTAAAGAAATAGAAATCCAGTCTGTGTAAGAAAAAAAAACCCAACGGTGTTTTCATTACAAGCTGCAAGTGATTGCTACAGTAAGAAATAGTTTTCAACTTCTTTATTTTGCATCCTACACTATTACTTGTCTGGTTTTAGTATCCACTGAAACTCCAAGCAGTAGTTCAATTCAAGCTAATCATTACTACAGCAGATTCAATGTCCTACAAAATTAATGATTTGGGTAAAAGATTTCTGATAATTCCAGTTTCTCAGCTCTGAAAAAGTTTTTCTTTAGAACCTGTTCAAAAGAACTTTTTTTAGGGCAAACACATATCAAAAGTCCCTTATAATGTAGGCTCCTATAATCATCATAGACTCTCCTTAGGGCTTGGAAGGGACCTCGAAAGATCTAGTCCAATCCCCGTGCCACAGAAGGATCACCTAGACCAAGTCACACAGGAACGTGCTCAATCTAGTCATTGATGACTTGGATGAGAATCATAGAATTGTTTCAGTTAGAAGAGACCTTAATGGTCATAGAAGGCAACCATTAACCTAACTCTACCAAGCCCACCACAAACCCATGCTGTTAAGCACCGTATCTGCAGGGATGGCAATTTGACCCCCTCCCTGAACAGCCTGCTTCAAAGCCTGTTGAATCTTAATTAAAAAGTTTTCTTCATGTCTGACCTAAACTTCCTCTGTCACAACCCAAGGCTATCACTTGTCCTATCACTCTTTACTTACAAAAAGAGGCTAGTGACCACCTCTCTAGAACCTCCTTTCAGGTACTGTTAGACAGCAATGAAGTGTCAGCCTCCTTTCTTTAAAACTAAACACTCCCAGCTTCCTCAGCTGATCCTCATTAAGGCTTGTTCTCCAGACCTGTCACCAGCCATGTTGCCCTTCTTTGGACCCACTTCAACACCTCAATGTCTGTCTTGTATTGAGGTGCCAAAAACTGAACACAGTACTCAACATGTGACCTCACCAATGCAGAGTACAGGGGGACAATCAACTCCCTACTCCTGCTGGCCACGCTATTTCTGCTACAAGTCAAGATACCATTGGCTTTTTTGGTCACCTGAGCACACTGCTGGCTCATACTTAGCAGGTCATCAGTCAGTGCTACCAGGTCTTTTTCTGTCACTCTTTCCCAAGTCTGTAGCATTGTCGGCTTATTACGGCTCAAACGCGGAACCATGCACTTGGCCTTGTGGAACCTCATACAAGTGGCCTCAACTCATCAAACTAGCCCATCCAAGTCCCTCGTTGAACCTCTCCATCCTCAAGTGACATTCCTCAGCATGCAATTCCTGGTGGCAATTCATTGCCTTAACTTCAGATGTAGGTAATGCTGATTATATTAACACTCATCTCCTAGCACGAGCCAATAAAAAGCACACACGTGCCCTTGCTGGGGGACACACAACACTGTCGCTCCAAAGCTGCGTGTTCAGTGTGCATTATTTGACCAGAACCACTAGAACTTGGAATGCTGAAGTCCGTTGGGTTAGAGAATTTTACATGCACACAGGCTAAGGACAACACTGAGACCTCTCAGGCTCCTGAGCTCTGATGGAGCTCCAGATGGCTCTGCAGTAAGACTGGGTTATTAAATGGGGAAAGGAGAACCTGATTTAAAAAAAAATTAGTAAAATGTCCCCCAGGGACGTTTTAATTAGTGTCTTATGATTCAGCGAGACAGCAGCTCCTTCGAAATACGACTGTTCACCTATATTTTTCCCCCTTCTGTCTTTTCTGTCTTCGCTCTCAGGGCAAGCGTAAAGGACAAAAAGCATGGGAGCAAATTGAGGAGAAGGACTTTTATACTTAAAATAATGATGAAAATAAGTCTTCATCACATTATCTGATATTCTAGATGTGTTCTAAAATATTAATAGTGCTATTAAGAAAAATACTAATATACTACAGTGTCGCTAAGGCAATTTGCTTTGCTACAAGCACTGCAAGGGGCTACCCAGAGGGGTTGTGGTCTCTCGTTCTCTGGAGATATTTAAAACCTGCCTGGATGTGTTCCTGTGCAACTTGGTCTAGGTGATCCTGCTGTGGCAGGGAGATTGGACTAGATGATCTTTCAAGGTCCCTTCCAATCCCCAATGTTCTGTGATTCTGCGACTAATCCTGAGAAGTACTCCCTGTGCACACAGCAGTGAACTATGATGTGAATCTCCTTAAAAGAATTCTAAAAATTGCACTAACTGAGATGTTCCACCACCTAAAAATATCTGCAAGACTGAACAGTCCCTCAGTCAGACCTTCATGCCCTGTTCTGATGCCTACAGTTACTCCTGAACTTGCAGTAGCTGCACAAGCTCCATGTTGGTGGGACAATGCATTTTACATCACAGTGTGCAGGCTGAAACTGTATTTGTGGCAGACTAGGAAAGATTCAAATAATGCTTTGAAGCCAGAGGTCCTTGAGACCCTCCCGTGGTGCAGAGAGATGACAGGACTCTTTATTGATGCAAGTATTGCAATTACTAGTTTCATTCTTTTCTGTCATCTCAAATTTAACATTATGACAAACTCTGAAGCCTTGGCAAGGGAATGTGTTCGGCTAATCCTCACTGTCAGAGGACAGCATTCTTCATGGCAGACAAAAACTTATATGTGCTTGGACACTGCGTTTAGAAACCATCAGATTATATAGATTCATAGATCTGAATGCCACAAGAGGATCCTGTCAAAATGTAGTTGGATTTGATCCCCATCTTAGGTTCCAGCTTGGTTTGATTGTTTCCAAAGGGGACATCCTGTCTTGTTGGATATTTTTACAGAAACCAGAAGCTTGCATATAGATCTCATAATCACTGCTTCCTGTGCAAGCTGTTTGGCAAATATCCCTTCACATAAAAGGACGTCCTTAATTAATTCCCATTAGAAATATGTTAATGATAGAAACATTTATTGTAGGAAAAAAATTGTCTGTAATTAGTTTTTTTCCAAGGGGTTAGCACCCACTCAAAAGTCTCTGGATAAAACAAATATGTACAATTAATTGTTTAGTCACAAAACTAACATGTTTCACTATGAGAACAATTAGACATTGGAATGGTCTTCCAAGGGAAGTGGTGGATTCCTCAAATTTAGACAATTTTAAGGCTCTGCTTGACAGGATGCAGAGAAATCTCATTTAAACTATGTTTCTTTAGGTAAAGGGTTGGACTAAATCATGTTTGAGGTCCCTTCCAACCTAGTCTACTGTGATACTGGGAAAACTGCACATGCCAAGGCAAAACTGCTGGAGAGAGTCCAGTGCAGAGCCACAAAGATGATGAAGGGAGAGGAACATCTCCCTGATGAGGAAAGGCTGAGAGAGCTGGGTTTCTTTAGCTTGAAGTAAAGGAGACTGAGGGGTGACCCATTAATGAGTTAAACTCATTAATGTTGATAAACATGTGAAAGGTGGGTATCAGGACAATGGAGCCAGGCTCTGTAGCATCTATTGATAGGACAAGGGACAATGGGTGTGAGCTGGAACATAGGAGGTTACACATCAATGTAACAAGGAACTTTTTCACAGTGAGGGTGACAGAGCACTGGAACAGGCTGCCCAGGGGGGTTGTGGAGTTTCCTTCTCCAGAGATGTTTAAAACTCACCTGGCCATGTTCCTGTGTGACTTGATCTAGGTGCTTGTGCTGTGCTGGGGGTATTGGACTGGATGATCTTTCGAGGTCCCTTCCAATCCCTAATGTTCTGTGATTCTCTGATAAAGGCTTATACATACTATAATCCCATCTCTTATAGGCTGTCTCAAACAGGGACAAAAGTGAAGCATCACTCTTACTGAAGCATCACAGGCTGATTATTAGAACAGCTGAAATACAGGATTAGACTGAACACAGCTACAGCAATGTCTGTTCTGAAGTGTTTTATTAAGCAAGCCCAAAATAAGCAGGTAATTTTTAGAGCTAACTTCAGAAATGTGGCAAACTGAAATCAGGGAAAAAAAAAACCTGCTTTCAACTTCTCTAGAGACAAGATTTCATCCCAAGCATCCAGTAAAACTTGAGCTTCTCATATTCTTCTAGCTGGGCACTCTGACTATAAACAATAACCATATAGACATACCTTAAATGAAATCAAATAGATTTATCATGTTATGAAAATTTGGAACATTACAGGGCTTTAATCTCTCTGACACATCAGAGCTGGCACCTTATTCTATTTCTTCTCGAACAGATGGTGACATTACAGTCACCACAAACACTGAAGAAAAATGGCAAGAAGAAATAAATACTTTTGTACACAAAAATTCAAGTTTGTGTGATGAAAAACATTGGTTGTGCAGTCTGATACTCCATTGTGAAACCCGTCCATATTTAAATCCTAAATCCCAGGCAGAGTACACAGCCTCAAATACTAGTAATCCATGTAGCATGAGCTATTGGAAGCAGGTGAAGGTAAATAATCCTAGAAAGTTATCCTAACAGGATTAAGTTTTCATCATTATCTCTCCTAACCTTTAGTGATTTTGATAGTCCTCCTATAAGGAGAGGTTAGCACAGCATCTGGATGAGACTAGAGCCAGGTCACTATATTGTCCTGAACTTTCTGCCACAAAAGCTATAGGAGCAATAAAATCTCTCCACAATCTCATGTAGATCCACAGACATCAAATTCTTCTGAAGGAAACAGATCATAACCCATGACTTGAAAAAGATCCCTTCTGGGTTATAAAATCAGAAGTTTGCCTGCGCAGATGCCCTATTAGGAAACTGTCGGTGTAGACCGGATAGAAGATGTCACTACTGTGGGGAATATTGGATGCCTTATGAGAAACTGTCAGACTCAGTATTCTGTTTGGTCTGTTAGATTGGTTCACTTCATGCACTGACTTGGATTCTGAATTGTTTTAAGAGCTCTAAGGTGCTCTAGTGGAAGATCTAGGTGCACTTGCAACTCAGTTTTCACAGAATCACAGAATCACAGAATCATCATGGCTGGAAAGGACCTCCAGGGTCATCAAGTCCAACCTTTATCCTAT
>JAOXOE010026699.1:0-20755 GCA_028565055.1 Phoeniculus purpureus
ACTAACCACCCCTCTTCTGATCCACCCCAGGATGCTGTTGGCCCTCTTGGCCACAAGAGCACATTGCTGGCTCATAGAAGTAGGTATCAGGGTCAAGGATCCTATTCAGAACCTTGTGAATTAACTTTCTGTTCCTGTCGGTGAAGTGTGTGCTCACAACGTGCGTGGTTTTCTATTCACATTTCTATGGATCAAATTTGGGCCCAAAGTTTGTGCTGTAAGGAGCATATGCATGTCTTTTCTTGGACCCCTGCGTGGAGCACAAGCACAATCTGAGAAAAGAATTTGGCCCATACCAAGGGATTGTCAGGTTTTAAAGATGTGGTAATTACAAGCACACAAGGAAGCCATGAAAGTCTGGATGAAAAATTCAAATGAGCCAACAAAGACACAAATTTGGCTTTGAACTAGGAAAGCACTTGCTTTGATCCCGATCCTTTTGGGCTGCAACTACAAGTACTGACAACAAGCCACATGTGTATAGTGAAGGATCTGATGGGGCTGACTGAGAAGTGTGTCCACTGCCTGCTCTTGCTGCCCTGCGTGCTCACATCTGATGGGTATTGGGCTATTTGATATTCTTCATTTTGTTTGCAACCAGTGGCTGGTGGGATTATGAGAAACTGAGGGGTGAAGGAGTGAGAGGAAAAGAGCAGCACTGAAGCTTTGGAACAGAAACTGTTGAGTGGGGGAACGAGTCTATGGCAGGTACCTCAGCGCTCCTTATCTCTTTCCTTCCCAAAATGGATATCAAGATGCCTCTGGCCCTCGATAGGCTCTGGTTCAGCACACCTGTGCTTTTCCAGACGAACCCGACACACCTCATTTTGCAAGGGACAGCATGTGCGCAGGACTGTTGGACTGGGAGGACCATGGCAGCCAGGCGCAGTCTGGTGTGAGGGAGGTACAGCTCAACTTCTCCTGGTGTGCCGCTGCACCAGCTCCCAGCCCCTGAGTTCTGACACCTGCACCTGTATCAGAACCCAACCCACGGGCAAAGCAACCAGTCTGAAGTCAGGCAAGATGGGAAAGGCAACTGAGCTTGCTAGGTGCACTTTTTGTGAGTTGTTTGCAGGCACAAGGACATAGACTCATCCAAAATACTCCTACTGAGAACTCACATCTCACACAGGATGAGACCAACCCGTTCTGCCTGTAGCCATGGCTGCTGCAAGCCACGCCAAGCCGGGCCTGTCCCGCAAGGCACTGCGCCCTGAGACTCGGTCCTGAAGCACAGCCTTCCCCCCAGCTCTAAGGGAGCAGTAATTCACTGCTAGCCTACACTAGCTGCAGATTCTTCCAACAACTTCACTCCTCCCCCAAATCCGTTCATACCAGCTTGTATTTTGAGAGTACAGGGGAAGAATCTCCTCAAGAGATAACACGTTGAAAATAAATGTTAGCTTCTATAAAAGGTACAGGCTTATGTATGCCGTGCCCACTGCATCTATTTAAGGATACAAGTTCCTTCAAGCAAAATGTCAATATTTTATTTCCCTCAAACTCTGAAATGGTGTTATTTTAGTCGAGGATTAAATCAACTCTCTGGTTTTATTCACTAATTGCAATAAACCTTCTCAAAGGAATGTAATTTGAAAGTTGTTTTAAATGCAGATGGCACTAGACTTTAGCCTGCAGAGTAAATCAGAAAAAGTGTTTGCTAATGGTTACTGGATTTACTTTCCCAAACCCCGCAAGTATTATGCTTTATGAAGGACCCCGTCGTTCAGTGATGCTTGCACTATGGCGATGATAACTAGCGTGGTGCCACGGAAACCGGAAAAATGCATTTAGGGTTGGGCTTATGCATCAGAGAACAGAATCAATCTTGCTAATTAACTGCAAATTAGCAATCCCAAAATGAGTGGGATCAACCTGTCTTCACTGGCCAAGAATCATGTTAAGTATATAGCTTCCTCTAAGTGCCTCTAAATTACATTTACGCCTGTAAAAAGTAACGTTCCTTTAATCTAATGCTGCATTAGTGTCACTGTTCCTAAAGTTATTGCACTGTTTGAAATTTCAGCAGATAGGTAGGCAGATAGAAAGATAAACAAATTAATAGACAGTTATTGAGATAGCCTGATATTTTGTTATTCAGGGCTCAGAGTAGCTCATAAATCACACTGAAGCTGCAAACAAGGTACTAATTAGCATAAGTCTCTGGAAAGAAAAGTTTCTGTTGAATGGCAAAATTCTTTAAGGCCACTGAGCAGTAGCTATTAATAGAGATAAAAATAGTAAATGCAGAGTGGAAGATAAAACGCAAAAATGGGACATGGTAGATATTTGATTCATTCCACCCCTAATGATCAAAACTGCCAAATAATGTTAGGCCAAAGCTAACATTACTGATATACTGTTTTTACTCTTTAGGGTGTATGATCAAAAAGATCTTGGGTATTGTGAGAGTACAAAGGACTGACCTTGGGTGAATTAGCTTAATTAGTTAATGCTTGTAAAGCACTAGATGGGTGTTAAGTATTAATTAATTATTAATTATTATTGGGTAAAGATGGGATTTGGAATCCCATCGCTCATACATGTGCCCCATCCTTTGTGCAAAAGCTTCATGGGGGCCCCCCCTGGTCTCTGCTTGCCTGAGTGTCTCACGAGTCTCAACAGTAGTTTGGCAGAACCATTTGCAAGGAGAGGAAACTGGGAGACGTTAGGCAGCTTGTCCCGATGGCTGAGTGAAAAGTTGGACAGAGGGGATTAATTGTCAAGTTTGTTAGTGTCTGTCTTTGTGATTTGAAGAGAGAACTTGCAGTGTTCAGATGAGCCAGAATCTCAATGTAAGAAAGTTCCTTAAGGAACTCATGTGAGAATCCAAGTTCATCTACATGTAACATGAGGCTCGAAATCCTTTCCTTTCAGTGCTGTTGTGAAACTGCTTTTCCCCCCTTCTTTTTCTTCTGCCATTATCTAAAAGTTGTTATTTCTGTCTTTTATTATCACAGTTTGTGCTGGTTAACATTTAAAGTGAATGTTTAGCTTTCAAATTACAGAGAGTATCTGAAGAGCTCCCAAAACCCCCAACACTTCCTCAAAATGACTCTGAGGAATCCTTCCGAGTCACCTCTGCCCAGACCCGTCCTCAATCGAATGTTAGCAAAGCTCCTTTCAGACGGGTTTATTCAAATATTAGTTATTGTAAGTCCCAGTAATACACTGACTCTCGGGCTAATATTTTCCTTTAATTTTAGTATGATACATAACTGTTGGTAAATGACATTGAAAGGATTGCAACGTTTAACTACTTTTTTCTTCACATTAGCATCGTCCAATTTCTCATGTTTTAGATTTTTCTGCCTGGCTGCAGCCTAGAAGAAAATACATGCTGCAGTAATTATGTGAACAATTTAGATTTAAATATATTGAATAGCAGAAGAGATCAAGCCCGCCCATTTGTGTTTTTTTCTCCCCTTTCTTCGTGCTAGTCTGGAGGATGAGTAATTCCTCTCCTTAGAAGCACACCTAATAGACAAAGCTCTAATGCTTAGAAGGGAGTGAGGGGAGGAAGGTGCTTTATTACTCCTGTTCAGATCAATACACAAAAATCTCAGGATGATAGGGTAATTAAAACACGCACAAAGTAATTCATCAACAGCCTTTCGCTTGCCTTTGGAACTGCCTTTCTGATCCCTGATGTTTTTACTTGCAAGGATTTGAGACAGCTCCCAGTGAGTGTTTCCCACTGAGCTTACAGCTCTGGTTTTCATTCACAAACAAGAAATTGTGTTGGCCTTGCAACGCTTGTGCTCTATGCTTTTGCATCCCTTTCCTGCTCTTTGTGCGGTGTGAGATGCCACCCCGCAGTAAAATTTACCTCAGAGCTAAGACAAAGGAGAAAGTCTGCTCTTTGACAAGCGAGAAGTTCTGCATGGGCTAAATCACTGATAATTTTATGCTGCTGGTTATTACACTTGGATTGTTTGTAAGTGCTCCTATTAAAAAATGGAATAACCTCTCCTGCTATAATTAATAGATGGAAGAGCGTTTGAAACATTTTTATGATTAAAAATATTAAAACTTATTTCGAGTTATCTCGTGGGAATGTTTAATTTCAGACTGGGGCTGTGAGGAGCAGTGTTCTCATCACAGAGCACCAATTCCTGTGCTCCCAGAGGCAGCTGTTATGATAATTACCTCACTGGCATCCCTGTTTTGTTTCCCAGACCCTCAAAGGTTTTTTTTTCCTAGTGCTGGAGTTAGCAATGAGTGGAGCTCTTCTTAGAAATCATTCAAATCTGTACTGACTAACAAAACATTTAAATGTAACTTGAATTGAGTTTGGCTGTTTTTAAAAGTAAGGACTGTGGACCCCCAAGAGCGATGGAGTTATTACGTCTTCATAGGAGCTGCTTGTGTACGAACACAGCAGAAAGGCTAGAAGTGATTTGTGCACCGAACAGGCTCAATTTCCTGCAGAAGATTTAACTGTATTTCTCTGCTTACACAAAACACAAGCCACCTTCGTTATCATTTTCCCTGCAAATACCTGCTAGCCCATAAAAACCTCTATCTTGTGTTGTGGTGATGCACGGGGTGTCAGTTAAGGACCAGTACCCTCGTGCTAGGCTAGACATGCTGATAACACAATAAAGCCCCCACCCCAAATCTTTCCCCATCTGCATATCAGACTGAGCTCCTAAGGAGATGTGAGGGCATGGGGGTGGTTTGGGAGGATTAAGTAACAATAAAACAAACACTTTAGCAGAAAAGCAAGAGTCACTTGCCTAACCAAAGACAGATGGCAGTGATTTGTAGGTACAGGTAGAGGCAAGCTTTAAGGAGGGAATTAAAAGAGGGTAAAGGTTGGCTTTGCACGCTTGGCAGGGAAAGATCTCCCCATACATGATAGGGGACATCAATACCACCAAATTAAGTTGTTCTTCCTGCTTTGGCTCTCCAGACACTAAATTACATTACCAAAGTCAAAGGGAGATGCCCAAACATCCATTTCATAAGGACAGCTCAGTCTTTCCCCAGGAATTTAAAAAAGATCAGTGCACTGTGTTTGTTGTTCTCTGCCTGGATGACAGTCTTGGTGGCAGCCCCTGGTGACAGAGGCTGTTCCTATCACCTTCCATCACCCTCAGCAAAGGCTTTACAATGGGACCACATTTGCAGTCACCTGCTCTTTGGCCGTTGAAATAGCCATTCAGTTTTGAGCCAAATATCCAAGAAAATTAAAAACGTGAAAGCACCTGACCCCGTTGAAGTGACTAATTTCAACTAAAATGCAGCTATTTCAACTTAGCTACGTATATCTGTAAAACTTTGAGCCTGAGTGACTTCTGCAAACGTGTCTAATGGATTTTCTATAGAACTGGAGCTTCTAAGTCACAATAGTCTTTTAAAAGGTATTTCGTAGTTTTTCCCCTTCTTTTTCTTGCGCAGGATGAAATAGAATCCCCAACAAATTGATGAAGGGAAATCAGACTGAACAATGTGTTTCAGAACTGCTGAAAAGCAAACCAAATAATACTGGCTGTGTCTTGGTTTTCTCAGTCTGAAAAATAACCCAGCTTGGATTTGGATTTTCAGAATTAAGCGTCCAGGATAGTCACTCTTGGGATGAGAATCAGCATGACAACTTCAGCTCAGAATCTAATTATTTCAAAGAGTTATTGGTCACTGAAAGTAGGTGCTGATTAAAATAAATATGTCACCCACTACTGCTGTGATAACAACTAACGAATGAGGGAATTATATAAAAAAGTGAATAAAAATGAAGTTTTATGTGGTGAATGCAGTATAGATTCTTCAGTAAGCAAGCTCTAAATGAAATACTATTTTTATTAGAAGATAATTCATTCTAGTAATAAACTTGAAACCACAACTTTTACAGGCAAAAAAAAGAACAAATTTACTAACAGTCGTCTCTGAACCATGAAAGCAACAGCCTCCTGTAGAAAATATGTTTGTATTTCTGATATCACGTGGTTCCTCCAAGTAAATGGTGGAGGTAGCCACCGTGGTGGTGTGGGAACTGTACAGTCATTGAACTTCTATAGAAATCTCCATAGCATGGCTTGAGTTTGAGCAATGCAAGTTTATTGTTGTGGTCTAAGAGATTAAGAACAAGCAGTCACCCCAAAAGCTCAAAGCAGTACGCAGCTGTAATAAGAAATATTGTCCCAGACCTAACTATGCAGCATTATGATCATAGACTCATTAGGGATTGGAATGGACCTGGAAAGATCATCTAGTCCAATCCCCCCGCCACAGCAGGATCATCTAGACCAAGTCACACAGGAACACATCCAGGCAGGTTTTAAACATCTCCAGAGAAGGAGACTCCACAACCCCCCTGGGCAGCCTGTTCCAGTGCTCTGTCACCCTCACTGGGAAGAAGTTCCTTCTGATATTGACATGGAACCTCCAATGTTCCAGCTCACACCCACTGCCCCTCATCCTATCACTAGATGACACTGAGAAGAGCCTGGGTTGTCCTTAATTCAACAAGTACTCTAGTGACACCTTTGCAAAAATTGCCACACTTCCAACCATATCTGACAGTTTTCACTGAGAAAATTTGAAACACTGACTGTAAGGGTACATCTAGGACATCCCATTCCCTCACCAACCCTCACCGTTACTGACTTGCTGTGATAGCCGCTCTCAAAAGTTCAAGTTTCTCTGCCCTTCTTAAAGCAGAAGCTTGCTTCATTAGCTCTGTGATGGACCAGAAGGTAGGGCACAGGGACAGTGTTTAGTAGAATAACTTGAAGTATGACTAGAGACTATATCAGCTGTTCCTTTGTAGTGAGCTGTGCACGCTCTCCAGAAGAGGATATCCGATTTGTCTCATGTTCAAGAGGTTGATTTTCCCAGAAATTTACCATGAAGAGGGACCATGTGTATAAACAGTTACTACAGGGTGGCTGTTATGGTACAAGTGCACATTATACTTTGCTTCGTGGTAAGCTGTGAGTCCATAATCTGCTATGTGAATCTCCTAAAATGGACGAGATTGCATTTGAGATTGAGCCTGGTTTACTGGCATTGTCCCCTCCAGTTTCTGGAACACAAGTGCAGTCAGGAGGTGGTGGGTGAAGTCAAAGGTAGTAGGATTTCTCGATTATTCTTGGTTTGATTCTTCAGATTCCACCAGGGCCAAGATTTCACCTGGCTGTGCTAAGAATGAGTTTGAGACTATTTCTAGTCAAGATATCGGTAGGCAGTCGTTAGCAAACTACTCAATAGGAGAGCACTTGTCAGCTGAACCTCGGTAAGTGACTGCTAGCTGGATCTTGTTGCACAGTAAAATACGTTTGCATAGACCACGTCTTGGGGAATAAATGCAAGAGATGAATTGAGGACTGTTGTGTCTAACCAGACATCCAGCGTGAGGAACAAGGGAAGCGTTCGCATGGAGCAGTGTGGGGTGCTTCATAGTTCCTGACAAGGGTTGCTGCAGTCTTATGGGCTCCTAACCCAAAGCGTGCTTTAGACTAAACTTTGGAGGATAGAAACCAAACACAGGAAAACATTACTATGATCTTGGGGAAGCAGACTTGGGCCCACTTTCATCCTGCATGACATAAAGCACTGCAGAGTCACTTCCACCACGAGCAAAGTAGGCACTAGCACGGAGCAAGTTAACTGTCTTCTGAAAGTGCTCTTCCACATCTACATTGATCATAAAAGGGCAACTATGCTCACAGTTTAAGTGCCTACTTAGCTGCTTAATGCTAGGTTGAATAACTGTGGGCTAGAAGCAAGAAAATAATCCAAAATCCTAGGTCACATTTTACAAGGGATTACATAGGCTACTGTGTGGAGCTTAATATAGAGCAGCAGAGTTTTAACACTGGGAGCTGCTTCTCATAAGCAAATAAGAAATAGACACGATCTTCTCTTTGTCAACAGTTTTCAGAGACAGACAGAACACAAATGGTAAAGGCAGGAAACATAAGAACTAATCCTCACTTTGCAGTGCTGGACCACTGCTGTAAACTGTCCCTGGAGCTAAATGGGAGCCCAGTGCAGAGAGATAAATCAAGATCATTTCCTTGGGGATTAGCCTGCTGCAATCCAGAAGAAGGACAATAGATGAGCAACAGATCAGTTAAAAGAAGCATCGACTAATCAGGAAGAACTGCCTAGCAAAGAAGACACGGACCTACAGCTGTAATACGAAGGTGTGAGCCCAGCCATAAAATCAACACATAAAGCAATAGCAAAGAAATGATCACTCAGAGCTCATTTACAGCATCTAAAAAGAATCATGGCAGTACTAAAATCATAGAATCACAGAATCACAGAACACCAGGGATTGGAAGGGACCTTGAAAGATCATCGAGTCCAATCCCCCTGCCACAGCAGAATTGCCTAGACCAAGTCCAGGTGGGTTTTAAATGTCTCCAGAGAAGGAGACTCCACAAATCCCCTGGGCAGCCTGTTCCAGGGCTCTGTCACCCTCACTGGGAAGAAGTTCCTGCTGATTTATACGGAACCTCATGTTTTCTAGCTCACATCCATGAACCACAGAACCACAGAACATTAGGGATTGAAAGGGACCACGAAAGGTCACCCAGTCCAATCCCCCCACCACAGCAGGACGCCTCAGAACAAGTCACACAGGAACACGACCAGGTGGGCTCCAAACCTCTCCAGAGAAGGAGACTCCACAACCCCCCTGGGCAGCCCCTTCCAGCGCTCCGTCACCCTCACTGGGAAGAAGTTCCTTCTCTTCACAGAATCACCGAACACCAGGGATTGGAAGAGATCTTGAAAGCTCCTCGCTGGCACTCTGCTCCCAGCCAGTTCTTCAGACTGGGTGCTGCTGCACGCTGCACAACGTGAGCTGGCGAAGAAAAGCCTTCCTGAAGGACTGGGAGGGTTTTGCCCCCTGTTCCTTTCCTCAGTCGTTCTCCCCTTCTCGTGTTGCTCCGGCAGCACTTCATCAAGTTTAAGCAGCATGACTGTAGTCTGGCCCGACAGGGCGGCGTCCGGGGGCAGGCAATGTGAAAAGAAAGGACTGGGTTGGCTTCAGGGACGTTTAGGTTGTATTTTATCCTGCCACAAACAGAGCGGAAGCCGCTCAGAAAGGCAAATTGCTGGAGGCAGAGCCCCCTCTTAATAGTTGATTGGAAAGAAAAACACTGCCTGGACTGATTTCAGTTTTGAGTTTCAGAAAGCTGATGGATGACAGGGCGCGCTGGCCAAGGCAATAAAGGGTCCGAGACCCGCAAGTGGCACGTCAGTTGTGTTTGCCCAAATGTTGGCAACCCTTCAGCCACCTCCCGTTTGACACTACCACAGCGGGGACTTTGGACTGAAGGGAACGTATCCCAGTGGGAACTACTGGGACCAGCTGGATGGGGAAGACAGGAAACCACCGCCAGAGCAGCTCTTCACTGCAAGAGCATACGTGGACACATTTCAAGCTCATTTACACCAGCACAGAGATCTAATGGCTGGTTTAAGCACAGGAGAGGTTGGAACCTGTGATTTCAGTTGCATCGGCAAACACAAGGTTGTCTGAAGTGAGGTCAGCACGAGCCTCCTCCAGCTTCCCTCAGTGCACCCATTGGGAACACCCCAAATCTCTCCAGCAGAAGCCTAGGCCCTCTCTCCCACATCCCTGGCTGGATTTTAGTGCTAGTTCCTGTGGGAAGCTCTTCTATGGGAAGGGCAAGGTGCTAAGGAAATGTGGAGACACGGGGCTATTTCATAGACTCACAGAATCATCGGGGATTGGAAGGGACTCTGCAAGATCATCCAGTCCAGTCCCCCTGCCACAGCAGGGTCACCTAGACCCAGTCGCACAGGAACTTGGCCAGGCTCATCCTGGCAAGGAGAATCTCAGAACATCAGGGATTGGAAGTGACCTCGAAAGGTCATCTAGTCCAATCTCCCTGCCAGAGCAGCATCACCTAGACCAAGGACTTCATTCTTCTAACTAGATTGATCTTTTTTCCCAGCCCTACCCTCTTACATGTTTACTTCCATCATTAACTTAATGCACCCCAGGTGCTAATTCCGCTTGCTTGAGGACGGCACAGACACCTGCTATCAGGTGTCTCATTCCAGTTCTGTTCACTTAGGGCTGCATCAGCTCCCTAACTCACCCCCTTAACTTCTACCACATGACCCTGCAGCCTCTACCACCTAGATTAGGTGGGTCGTAGGTGACAGCAACTGCTGCTCAGTGTCTGACACCCCTCAAGTGGCAGGAGGGGTTCTGCACACCCTGGCCAGGCTCTTGCTGCTCACAGCCAGCTGCCAGCCCTGGCAAAACTCAACATTCCCACCTCTGTCTATGCACAGCAGCGGGAGAGGCTTGGTGGCAAAGCTGCTGTTGGTAGGCACATCACAGGGCACCTTGCAACTATTTCCAGCTGCAGCTGTGCTCAGGTTTCACTAGTGATGGCTCTCATGAGCTTATTATTGCCATTTGCACCACACGCCTACAGCGAGGCGCATTAGTCACAGCCAGCTGCTACCTACAGCAGCCATCCCACCATCCGAGGTAGCATCACCGCTTCCCAGCAGAGCCCTGGCATGCCAGGCTGCTCAGCACCACTTCAGCTCCTCACCGGAGCTCAGTTGCTTCAGGATTGCCTCAGACCAAGATGAACTCATCAGTGGTTTAGTCTGTCCAGGGCTAATCTCATTACAGATAATCTTGTTTGCTACATGTGCTGCTGGTAGAACAACGTTAGCCATTAACTCTTGCTCTCCCCACAAGCAACACGAGCGCAAACACCATGTAGGGGACCTGAGTCTAGGTTCTCAAGCCCACAACCAGCATCACATCCTCCCAAGATGAGGCTGGCAGCAGCCTTCCCCGTGTAGCACAAGGTTGGTGCCTGTAGTCACACAGCACAGCATCTCCACTCCTGACTTTCACATCCTGACAGTTCAGCGAGAGGTCGTCAGCACCGTCACCACCCGTGTAGATGCCTTTTGCGATTCAGTTTAACCCTGCCAAGCTGAGTGTAGCCTCATGTGAGGGAAGGAGGCGAAACTTGGCCACACAAGTGCATCTGCTAAAACACAACTTCAACTCAACGTCTTTGCCTTCCTACATCGATGCAGCAGGGGATGTAAAAGACCATCTCACCCTGCAGCCGTCCTCCCTAATGACATTTCTGACTCCCCACCGGCGTCTTCACGGGTCACCAGAGTCACCATCCGCACGGGGTGTACAGACTTCTGCCTGGGGAGCCACCCCGAGACAGGTCCAAGAGGGCTGATGTGGGTGAATCGATGCCCAGACTGCTCGAGCTGGTGGACTGCAGCGGCAGTGGAGGCTTCATCTTCTCACGCCCCTCAGAGGCGGGATGGCCGCTCTGCCCCATCTTTCCTCTCCTGGGCTTGCAAAAGCTCCTGTTTGCTTTGGGGTTTGGCTCATTGCTAAGATGACAGCAGTCAGTATTAACCTGAGAAGCCATTTTAAAATCAAGATGCCAAGTGAGCTAAGACTTCTCTTCCTTTTCTGAAATACAGACACCCCAAAGGCAACTAACCCCAACCCCAAACAAACCATTTCAAATGATGCTTCTCACGTCTTTACCCGACATAAACACATCAAAAGCTGTTGTTTCTGAGAAACAATTTCATTCCACCAAAACAACTTCTCTTTCCTTGCCAAAACCTCTTCCTCCCCGGTATCGTGACTCCCATGGAGGAAGTGACAGAAAAGTTGAGCTGCTCCGATGTTTGAGTTGCAGAGGAACGGGAGCACCTTCGATGCTATCACTGCGAGTTTATAGGCACCTTCTAACTCAGTCCTCACTGGTTCCTCACCCTCCCAAATGCACCTTCGCCAGGCTGCTCTGCGGTTGGGGTCGCTCTGACCCACACACAGGACACTGGGCAGTCGCCTGTCCCCTCTGCTCAGGCCAGCCAGTCTCTCATAAATATTCCACGCTGCAGCCGCAGACGGCGCTGGAAGTTAATTTCCACTCATAATATTTGAAAATCCCTTAATTACGAATTTAGCAAGTCTGCTGGCTAATGGCTTTGCCTCAATTATTTCAGGGGTGAGGGAGAAATCACTCATTAAAAAGTAGCTATGAACGTGTTGAACGAAACAAAGCGGGAGCGGGGAAAGCTCCGGACTCTGTGGGACAACAGCTGATGTTGAGCTGCAAATCGAGCACTGCCTACGGCCAAAGGGCTTCGATACTGAGTCTCCCAAAGCCCAGTCGGCTGCGCAGCTGGTCCCTGAGCGCTGCACGTCTCCTGCAAGCGCTTTGCACCAGGCATTGTTAGTGAATCAGACATCATGCAGCTACCGCGCTCCACAGCATCGGGAGTCAGACAGACGTAGGTGACCCGAGCACCAGGAGCAGCAAGTCAGGCAATTTGTGCAGTGCAACTGAGACAGTGGCCACTCGTGCAGTGCAGGCTGACCTCTCCGCAGCAACAGACGTTTCAAACCCACCTGGGTGTGTTCCTCTATGACTTGGTCTAAGGGATCCTGCTCTGGCAGGGGGGTTGGACTGGATGATCTTTCGAGATCCCTTCCAATCCCTAATTGATGTGTTCCTGTGTGACTTGGTCTGGGTGATCCTGCTGTGGCAGGGGGACTTGGTCTAAGGGATCCTGCTCTGGCAGGGGGGTTGGACTGGATGAACTTTCGAGGTCCCTTCCAATCCCTGATGATTCTATGAATAAATTTACAAGAATTATTTTGAGCCCCACATCCAAAATGAAAGGATGAGCCAGCCACGCTTGTTCTACTCAGCCATCTGATGGAGACAGGCGACAAGGCTCAACAGACCCTCCCAGCAGCTGTAAATCCAGCTGTACTTCGCAGTTTTAGGCTCTTCTTTGCAGCAGCAAATAGTTTAACAAGCCCTGTGAATAGTCCAAAGAAGTTCTTTTCTCTGATAGAAACGCACTGAGTTTCTCCCCACTCCTTTACCTGAGCTCCAGAAAAGGATGTTGATCTCCACTGAATTACAGTCAGCTCCTGCTGTCAAATAGCAGCTGGAAAACACCAGTATTTTTATTTCCCACTGTAGCTTCAACGATGGTTTTAGAAGTGTCTTGGCGCCACGGACAGATCTGAGAAGGGTCTGGGTTTTCAGATGGACTGCGCTGGGGAGCGTGATACCTTTTCCTCCGCGGGTGTTGCCCGCCTCGTTCGTTCCCTGCTGACTAGCCAGTCCAGCAAAAGCAATGCATAGAGGTTGCCCTGGCAAGATGCAGGTGACATCGGTGCTAAGTGTTGACCACCTCAGCATCTTCCCTAGGTGGAACGGGAGCTCAGGGGGGACCGACTGACTTTCGCAGTGGGTAGGGGAGAAAGCAGTGAAGCTTTCCTTTTAGGAATCCAGAACCATTTCTGGTTCTCTGGCCACGAGGACCCTGCCATGTCGAACCAAATGATGGCTGTAGAGGCTACTGAGTGAACCTCATGAGGACAACTTTCAGTGGTAAGTGTTCAAAACACAGATGGGAAGAAATGGTCTTGCCTACCCCGCCAGTCCTCACTCAACAACGCTTGGTCATGGACTGTCATCTGGCAGGATGCACGAGCAGCACTGCAGAGCTCAAGAAAACCATGGGACAAGCTACAGGAGCAAACCTGGAGCTGATGGCAGTCAGGGAGTACAGACGGGAGAGGGAACGAAGCTGTGGTGAGATTCAAAATGTAGGACAAGCCCATTCAGCTCTTGCAGTCAAGTGTTTACCATCTGCTGCAGCATCATCCCGCTCCCGTCCTCGTTCCCTTTATTCAGTCTCTTTTAAATTCAAGGACACCAAGTCCCTGGGTGACCTGTTCGCTGGCACTGAATAGAAAAACAAACCTGCCCGGCCTTAGCAGCATCTTAGCTGACGTCAGTGATGCAGAACATATTGCTTCAAGTGCAGACTCTTCTGGGGGTGCCATCCATCCACGCTGACGAGAAATAGAGCGCTCCCTCCCTCTATCGTGTCTGAGAGAGCGCGATGTGTGAAGCAAAGCTCGACGTGTGAAATGCAAATACAAGGCACCACATTCTGCTAAAGCGTTTCCTACATTGTCTGGGAGCGCGGCGGGGCTCCGGCTCGGGGCTGCTAATCTCTGCCCCAACAGATGGCACGTTGTCCCTACTAGAAAAGACGCGCTTCTGGAAGAGCAAGGAGGCAGGAGCAACACGAAGTGTGCAAGGGAGGCAGGGTGTCATCTCTCCTAGACGGCACTGAGGAGTAGCAGGGCTGAGGATCACAGAATCCCACAATCACAGAACATTAGCGACTGGAAGGGACCTCAAAAGACCATCCAGTCCAATCCCCCTGCCAGAGCAGGATCCCCTAGATCCAGTCACACAGGAACACAACCAGGCAGGTTTTAAACATCTCCAGAGAAGGAGACTCCACAACCCCCCTGGACAGCCCCTTGCAGCGCTCTGTCACCCTCACTGGGAAGAAGGTCCTTCTCATATCGATGTGGAACCTTCTCTGTTCCTTATGGCTCAGCCTCCAAGAGACTACAGGCTGACCCATGCAGAGTGGTTGCTCTACCCCTGCAAGTGTTCCTGTGCAACCTGCTGCTCTGGCAGGGGGATCTGACTGGATGATCTTTTGAGGTCCCTTCCAATCCCTAATGATTCTATGATTCTATGACTTGATCTAGGTGATCCTGCTCTGGCAGGGGTGTTGGACTGGATGATCTTTCGAGGTCCCTTGCAATCCCTCATGGTCTGTGATTCTGTGACTGTGAAGAGGAAGGCTTCAGCCTTTGAAGTACACTGCGAGTAGAGAAATGAACGCTGAATTCAAACCTTTAAGGAAGATGATCTCACCTACAAGATGAAATGAACAGGCTAGGGCACCTATTTTTCCATCTCTTTACTCACTTGTACCTGGTCTGCACCACAGGGAAGGCAGGGGAAGGCGCTGCACTGTCCTGTCTGAAGCAGCGCGGTCCATCCCAAATGCTTATACACAACCTTTATCCTCTTTCCACACAGCAGGTTTACTCATGAAACGCAGCCAAAATGAAATCTAGTGGTGTCTTAAGCCACAGAAAAATTGAGCATCACTTAAAAGTCCCTTAAATGAGACTCTGGCCAACCTGACCTAGGGTGGAGTGTCCCTGCCCATGGCAGGGGGATTGCACTAGATGATCTTTCGAGGTCCCTTCCAATCCCTAATGATTCTGTGATTCTGTGTGGACTTGTAACAGTGATCTGGACTATAGACACCGTGTCTGTGGCAACCCAACAGCATCAAGCAGCCACAGAATGATGGGGTGGACTCAACGATCTCGAAGGTCTTTTCTAACCCACAAGGAAACGCTGCGACTCTACAACCCTTGGAGAAGATGGCTCCCAAATTCTCTAGGCGTGGAAAAGCCGCCTGGGCAAAGGTGCAGCTCCCTGTGCCTCAGCAGGTTGAGAAGTCAAATGTCTAACACTCCCCAGCTCCACGGAGCTGTTTTCCTGCCTGTCTAATTGTGAAGAAAGATAAACATTCATCGAGGGAATTCTAGGGAGGAAGCCTTCTGCATGTGCCAACCGGCTTCCATTCCTCTGCCGCTCCTAAAGGCCACCAGTGCCCCAGCCTGAGCCAATTACTGCATTTCACAGCTCATCACACCGCCCGTCGTCTGTTCCTCCTTCTCCTCAGAGCTGAGCCTCATTAAGGGGAAAGATGACAGGTCCAGTCAGCGCTAAAGCCAAGGCCTTGGGTTCGTTCTGTAGTTGGTGGCAACTTGAGGCTGTACGAGCGTCCACCCAGCGCAGGAGCAGCCTCCTGGCTCTCGCGGGTTTGGACCGTTTCCAGGCGTTGGGCTGGACACGTTGCTCTCCCCCTGACTTTGTCTCCAACAAAGAGGAACGTTGCTGTGTGTGTTTGTGGATAGGCACACGTTTCCTCACAATGCCTGTCGGCGCCCTGGTAGAGCAGCGGGAAGGGATTCCCGGCTCCCGGCTTTCCTCTCTAGTTTCAGTCTGCTCTGGGGGTGCCAGAAGTGACAACAAAGCGACACTTGACGTGAAAACACTTAAGCAGTAGCCTAGCTTTAAGCTCGACTCATTGGGAACAGACAGAGGTCCTATTCCTTGAAGTTCTTCCTGTCCTTCAGCTTTAACCCTCCCGCACAGCCTCCCGACGTACAGCAGGGAATAAATCACAGCTTTGCGGCTCTACAGAAGAGCTCAAGAGAAACGAGGGATGTAGCTGCTCTGGGTCGGATCGTTTCCACTGTGACATCGCAGCCTAAATGCACGGAAGTGGCTGACACCCTCCTTTAAGTCCTTGTTGAAGATGCACAAGGCAGCCTCTGAAAAGCAACACACTTGGGTACCTCAGCCCCACCGCTCGCTGCCTTGACAACGGTGCTTCAGAGCTGGGAAGTCCTCTCCCTGCTGCCGTGAATAGGCTGGGGAGGCTCCCTCCCTGCTCCCAGCCCCAGGCTGGCTGCACCTGCCCAGGCAGCACCTCAGCACGGCAGCGGGTCCCACATCAGCTCGGGAGTTCTTCACCACCACTGCCTTGCACTGCGACCTCGCACATTGAGTCGCCTCACTAGGAAAAAAAGCCTGCTACTGGTTTTAACTGGGAATAAGGTAGGAAAAACCACTTTTCTGATCCTGAGAAGATCATTTGTAAAACTACTTCTGTGCTGTTGTAGCCAAGAGTGACTAAGAGGATTGGAGAGGATCCTACTGCTGTAGGATCTCAGTACTATGGGGCTTGAGCTGCCAGGCAGTTCTTTAGCATCCTGCGATGGTACCAATGCTTGAAGGAGCTCCTCCTGGAACGGTCCTGCTCCAGCCACCACCCTTGAACCAGACACATGTAGGCAGCACACACAGAGCATCCACAGACACCCCACTCTGCTCTGTAGGAACCTTTCCATTCCCACGGAGAGAAGCGTAAAAGCACAACCTGCAGCACCCACACAAGACAGGAGCTCAACACACACCCTTGTGGGGGGCTGGCCAAGGCAGAGCAAGGTGTGGTGGACCTCAGGGGGCCCTTCACACTTAGGAAAACCTTTCTTCCCATGCAGCAGCTCCCCTGGGTGAGCTCGAACTTACCATGGGCACCACTACTGAAGAGCACGACTGCAGAGGAGCTCTCCAAGCTCCACTCTTACTACAGGCTTCCTTCAAAAACTCAAAGCCAAAACCTAACGCCAAAGCTGCGCCAACAGCTGCCCCAGCCGTGGCTCTCTGGTTTGTGTGTCGTGAGAAAAGAGAGGTGCTCGTTCAGGGTGAGCCAGAAACACTCACATCTCTCGTGGGCACTTCATCCTGTTGTGAAGAGGGGATGGAGGGACAAGCAGACTAAGTGCGTTTTGACCTGAGCCTCAGTGACTTTTGCAAGGGCAAACCCAGAAGCAAATCCCAAAGCAGGAGCTGTGAGCGCAGGGGGGTGATGCTGCTGATCATCATGCTCATCTTAAGGGCTGATGATGCTCTTGGAGATCAACACCTCAGCTTTCCTCCCCACACTCATTGAATGCACGGAGTGCAGCACCTTCCTGAACCCAGCAGAGCCACAAGGTGTCTGAACGAAAGTAAATGCTGTTGCAGGTGCTTAGAACTTCTAGAAAACCATATGGATGTGCTCCTGTGTGACTTGGTCTAGGGGACCCTGCTGTGGCAGGGGGGTTGGACTAGATGATCTTTCAAGGTCCATTCCAATCCCCAATGATTCTATGATTCCCTGGGCTGGGCTGCCTGAACTGCCTTGCTTACAAGTACTCCTTGGCACCGGGAACAGCAACGTGGACAGGAGCTAAGGAGATCTCCAGGCATCAGTGTGGGGCTGGATGGACCTGTTAGCCCTGGCAGAGCTCCAGAGCTGCCAGATCCAGCATCTTTTACAATATAAATGGAAACACAATGCAGAAACCCACAAAGCCTCTGTATAAAATGCTAGCTCAAGTCTACAGAGTCATTAGCCCGGGCTCCTGGCCACAAGAAAACAGCTAATTTGCTTCTGGACTGCAGCTGGTGCTGAAAGCCACTCGGGATGTTTTTGCTGGGCTGCATGCAAGCAGCGAGTAAGAGTCACCTTGTTTATCCAGAGCTATCTGTGTAGCTGAGGCACCAGGACTTCTCATGACTGGTCTAGGTGATCCTGCTGGGGCAGGGGGATTGGACTGGATGATCTTTCAAGGTCCCTTCAGATCCCTAATGACTGGATCTAGGTGATGCTGCTGTGGCAGGAGGGTTGGACTAGATGGTCTTTCAAAGTCCCTTCCAATCCCTAATGACTGGATCTAGGGGATCCTGCTCTGGCAGAGGGGTTGGACTAGATGATCTTTTGAGGTCCTTTCCAATCTCTGATGATTCTATGATGCACAATTAGCTTTAAGAAACATAGGAAGTGTTGGAAAAGCATTTCTTACATCTCTGAACTATAACTTTAATTAAGGGAAGAAGACCTGTCTGCATCCAGCTTGACAGGTAGCTGGATCCCACCAGTTCCCAGGCTGGGCAGTCCACAGCAGGGCCAACTTTAATGAAGCAGAGGTGAAAGGGGACTGGAACAAGGACATGTTGATGGAGCCTGGGGCAAGGGGAGCCAAGCTGCTGTGCACAGGCTGCTGCTAACCGTGCCAGGAGCAGGGGAACTGTGCACTGGGAGCCCACCTGTGTCGGCAGTAGCAACGGTCACCCTGCTCGGGAGCATCGGAAGACCTCATCTCTCTCATGAGTTTCCAAAAGGCAAGAGGGGGATTATTCAACATCCTGCCACCATTCTGAGAAAGAGAGCACAGTTCAGGTTTGCTCCTCGCTGACAGCAGTGTGCTGGGAAGATGCAGAAAGGGTTTAGAGCCACCTGGTCTTGAAGAGACGAAGCCCAGATGTTGCTGTCAGGGAATAGAACAGGGCTCACGGAGCAGGTGGAGGTACAAATTAGGTACCATATTGCTCAGTCCTGACAGGACTGAGGCACCTCTACACGTGACCAGAAGCAAGGTTTCTGATACCATGGCAGTGTCAGTGCCAGGGGTACCAGCACGTGCTAATGGATGCCCATCAAAGGCATCAACTACAAAATGAACAAACCTACAGAACCCCCTCCTGATGCAGGAGCGGTGGACGTGCCCTCTGCTTCTGCTGTGTGCAACTCGCCCGTCCTGCCCCCCCAGCTGAGCAGCACAAGTGCCAGCAGACAGGGGGGACCCCAGCTTTGTGGTCTGGCTCTTAGCAATCCGGTGGGGGTGCGGGGCAGCAGCAGCAGAGCCCGTGCACGTAGGGACACACCAGCAGCAGTTGTTCTTTCCAATGTTCTCATCAGATAACTCTCTTCTGAGTCTCCCTTCCAGTCCCTGCTTTGCTTCTGTGCCAGGGCTGCGGTGCTGCGTGCCAGCGTGGCGACTTGCAGCAATGATCCGGCAAGTGCCAGAGCTGCCCGTGGAAGGCCAGCAGCCGTCAGGGTGAGCCATACCCTCCCTCGCCTTTCTACGCACTTGGTTGCCCAAGTCATTGCCCAGGCTGCTGGCCTCAGCTAAGAGCCTCGTGTGTGACTCTGGGTTGGCGGGGGCACACCAGCTCCTCTCGCCTGCAGAAACCAGCACAACCCAAGAGCTTCTGGCACCAGAGCAACGTGGCCACTCTTCCAGGTTCACTTTCTAAGGCAAAGTGTGCTTAATGCTGCAGCGTGTTCAGCAGTGTCCCTGGCTGCCTTTCAAGGTGTCAGCATCACCCCTTTCGTGCTCTTACGTTCCTTGGAAGACCGGGCAGGTGGTTCCCGTTGGCTGTTGTGCAGCCCAGCAGAACAGCTGCGTCTTGTGGTGATGGACTGGATCACTCCACTGCCTTTCACCTTCAGTAACGGGCTCCGTGTACATCAGGATGGAGCTTAAAAGGAATAATCATCGCTTTAATAGATCCCATACTGAGGCACAAGCTACATATTCAACAGAAAATCAAGCTAATTGCTCACTTCTTCTAAGACATCCCTGAAGGATAATTGACCTCTGCAGAGCTGGTTCTTACTTGGAAACTAAATAATTAAGCTGCAGAAATCCATTTCTCTTTCAAGTTTCCCTCTGTATTCTCTTTTCTTCTTCCCCGTGCCGCGTGCATCGACGCCAGCGTAAGCTGTTGACTTTTTAATTCCAAATTAAAATTAGCCCAACTTTTGTTCAGCTGAAAAATTCAAGACTGTCACGACAGAAGACGAAAACGCTGCAGCCTTCCTGCCGGTTCCCATCGCTGCCCACGTGCCCAGCAGATCACAAACACGCTGGGCTGCATCTCCTTCCCGCGTGGAACTCCGGCATCTTCAGCAGGATTCACCACACAGGGGCTTCAGCTGCTGCCAGCAGCTCCGCGGAAGACAAATAAAGCAACAGCCGGCGCAGTCCGTAGCGGGATGGATTTGTCAAGCCCTCACGTCTGACAGGAATCTTCTCTACTAATTCAATCTATTACCGGTTAATTGCGTAGATACTGTAAATCCGCAAAGGTCAAGTCTGGCAACGGCCGGACAATAAGGAGCTGTGAAAACCTAACGAGTCCTAATACAAGGCGAATGTTAATCAATAGTCTAAATGAAGCCTTGTATCACCGATGATGCATGAAAATGTGTTACGGTGAGGGACTCCGAGCGCAGCTTTCAGGGGAAGCAGGAGAATAAACAGCCGCGTGTTTGGAGAGACACAAATGCAGCCCGAGAGCGGCTGGACGGGCCGACTGTGCCGTGAACTTCTTCAGAAGAGAGTCTGGGAGGAATTGAGTCATTTCTATGGATATGTGAGGGGCGGGTGTCAGGAGGATGGAGCCAGGCTCTGCTCAGGGGCATCTAGTGACAGGACAAGGGGCAGTGGGTGTGAGCTGGA
>JAOXOE010026700.1:0-20750 GCA_028565055.1 Phoeniculus purpureus
GGGGGTGATGCTTTTTTGGTCACTAACATCAGTCTGATGAGGGGTTCTTGGCAGCCTCTTGGGATACCTTGAGATCTACAGGAGTGACTTGGTGCTGATTGGGCTGGGAAATCAGCTTTCCTATCCCAGCTGTGGAGCAGGACCTTACTCTACACACAGTGACACATCCTCACCCCAGGGCTGCGGTTGCCACCGGACATAGTGTTGCTTTGAGCAGGTGGTTGGACCAAGTGACTTTGAGGTCCCTTCCAATCCAGATTAATCTATGATCCAAAAACCCTTCAAAGGCCCCATTAGACTGGTAGGCTGGGAGGCAACCAGCACCAGCAATGTCCCCACTGAGAGAAGACTTCACACTTGAGCTGGTGTTTACAAAAATAAGTCCTTTGTCTCTCAAGTCGGGCTACAAAGACTGTGAGGAATCCATAGAGGTTCAGGCTGAGTAAAGAGGAGAGAAGTCAAGTATCAAGGTCAATATGGAAGCAGGAAAGAAGTTGGAGCCTTAGAACAGAAAAGAAAGAGGCTGGAGACTGATGAGGAGGTGACAGTAACAATTATTTCTTAGCCAAGATGGCAGAAGAGAAACCAGGTGAAACCCTGGTGTGTGAAGCCAGAGGACAAGCAATGGAGGTAGTAGTTTCTGAGCAAAGAGTGAGATATGATAATGAGGCAATTAAATTCATTGTTGGGTTGGCACGTTCATGGACGTGTGTAGTTGAGGGCAAGCACCTCAACTGTCCTGGGATATTTCCAAAAAGAAAGTTCTAGCTGAGAGTACCGTGATCTGCCTTGCTTCCAGTTGCAGTTAGATCCTTCCTGGTATAGCACGAGACATGGCCTCTGCTTCTGAAGAAATCTGAAAGGTGCTAGCAACTGCCTCAGGAGACGTAAACGCTGTTCTGTGGTTCAAATGGCAAGAGGACAGTCCCCATCTGAAGCAGAACATCTTTACATCTTCATAGCTGTTTGTGGAAAGAATGATCAGATGCAGGGGACACAGAGAGGAAAGTTTCAAGTTCTCTGGACTTGCATAAGCACTTGTGAGCAGGAGGAGAAAGAGATAACTGCATCTGCATCTGGACACCGTTCAAAGGCAGCATAGCTCCCTCACTGCCTCCCAAGAGCAGCTTCCAAAGCAGACTGCAGTGCTCTGGGAGGTGACTTCTGTAGTGCTGACCAAGGTATCAAGATGGCAAAGAGGTCTTTTACCAACCAGCTTTCAAAGCATTGCAGAGCTTTAGGGGAGCAAACTCCCCCTTGGATGCAGTTCAGCCACTGGAGAAGAGTTATCTAGGCACAACAGAGTAAAACCAGAGGCAACCAAGGGATATGGGAAGAGGATGTGCTGCAACAACCTGAGGACTGAATATATTAGAAATTGGCTTCTGTGTTGCTGGCCATCCTTCAGGAAAGAGAAGCAGTTTTCCTGACAGTGAACCTACTGCTCTCAACATTCAGCTGGAAGAACAAAGAGGAGCTCTAGAGGATGAGGGACCAGGTTGACTCCTACCAAACTGTGTTGGTAAACCTGGCTGGGAGTTTATTTTCCTCAGTGGCCACATACAAGTCTTGACCACCTAGTTCTGTCCTTGAGTCAGTCAGGAACAGGACTGAGCTGTTGTCTTAAGACCCAAAGCAAGCGAGAGACACAGCCTGGAAGGTTGGTTGTGAAGGGAGGTCGTAGCTGTTCCATCACTGGCAGTGTTCAAAGCCAGGTTGGACAGGGCTCTGGGCAACCTGGTCTGGTGAGAGGTGTCGCTGCCCATGGCAGGGGGATGGGACTAGATGATGTCTGAGATCTCTTCCAACCTAAATCATTCTGTGATTATCCAATGATGAGACTGAGATGATAGAGGTATCAGGTCCATCCTTAACATTTCTCTTCTCTCCAGAGGATTAGCATCCCCAGACTCTGATGGAGGGAAGGTAGCAGGTGCAGTATCAGCATGGATCTGATTTTTACTGCCTTGCAGGTTCGGGGTGAGGTTTCCCTGCATGTCAGATGCTTATGAACCAGACCTGCTGAGCCTGGCTCTGGAGAGTGCACAGAAGCTGGGCTTTCAGAGCTTCACTCAAGAAGGAGTCTACTGTCTACTGGCTGGTCCCTGCTATGAAACCATCGCTGAGTGCCGTCTGCTGCAGGCGCTGGGAGCTGATGCTGTGGGTAAGCTCCACAGGACAGGTGGTAGGGTTTGTTTTGTGCGTGGATTAAACAGTTTGTTCTGCTCAAGGCTGACTTTCTGCAGTCTCTGACTCTCCTAAGTATCCTGAACATCCAGAATGAGCCCTGAGTGGTTTTGCTTAGTTCTGCAGAGGCTTACTGCAGCTCCTGGGATGGGGATCCCAGCACAGTGTTTGGGTGATTTCCCAAACACACGTCTCCTGCTCTCAAATGGCTCAACTGCAGCAGGACTGAGTGGGGCCCAATCAGAAATAAAGTCCTTTTCTATTATCTTTTAAATGTTGACACCATAAGGATTTTCACTGCACCTCATAAGAATCTTGATTGTTGAGGGAGGATGGTTGTGGAAACGTTTCCATCTAGGAGGATGGTCGGTGTTGTGATCCATACGATCCCTCCAGTTTGACCCCTGGCTTGTGGGAGTATGTTCACCAGTTATCTGCTGGTTCTTAGTGTGTGAGGGAAGCAGCTCAGCTTCCCACTGAGCTATTTTCTTTGCAGATGCTTTTTTTAGCCAAGGAAGAGAAGAGCCAAATGACACAGCACATTGGGGCTTCTTGTAGGGTGGCTGCAAGCGGTCTGACACGTCTTGGGGAGAGAGAAGCAGCATGCAGGCATCACATGTGGGAGGTTTATCATGCTGAGCAGAGTTGTAGCTGTGGTGTTCCAGCTACTGCTGACTTTAACTGTTGCAGAGCTTGGACAGAGAGCAGGGGTGAATCAGCCAAAGGCATGATGGTGGTTTGCAGCCTTGGAGAGATCCTGCTTTGGTGTAAACCTTGACTCATTCTGGTCTTCTCCCCCCCAACATAGGCATGAGCACTGTCCCAGAAGTGATTGTAGCCCGGCACTGTGGCCTCAGAGTACTCGGCATCTCCCTCATTACCAACAAAGTGGTGATGAGCTACAACAGTCAAGAGAAAGCAAACCATGAGGAAGTGCTCCACACCTCAGTGGTCCGAGCTGAAGCCCTGCAGAAGCTGGTCACGCACATCCTTGGCAAGCTGGGGGAAAGCTCCAACTGTCAGTGACCTCCATCATCTGTATCATAACCAGCAAGTGCTGGAGCAGAGCTGTTGGTGAGACTGCTCCCTTCTCCTCTCCTGCTTTGGAATACACCTCTTGATCTTTGTCTCTGTGCATTATCTGGTCAGGCACAGAGGTTTGCTTTGAATTTTGCCAGAATCATCCCCTCAAGAGTAGCCAGTGGCCAAATGGGTGTTTGGGAGCCTGCTGGGAATGTTTGGTAGGGCCTGACCTGCAGGTGGTGGAAGTCCACAAAGACACTCTGAGGTTTGGGTGAGGACCTGGTGTCCTGGTTTGACACCTGCGTATGTAAAACAGGCCAGGCTCTTCGGGACCAGCTGCGAGGCTCAGCAGCTGTTTGCTGTAACTCAGCATGTCCCCAGTACCCGCTGGCACCTCTCCACTCTGTTTCCAGCCTCAAGTCACTGCCACCCTGTTTTACTGGCAGCGACAGTGCAGCTCAGGTACGAGGTGTGATTTGCCCAAGCTCTGTGTGGAAGTGGCCAAGCTGAAAACTCCAGATCCAGCTCTGCCTGGCTTTGTTTCTTCTCTTTCTTGATGTGTTGGAGAACAGTAGCACTGGACACCAGCTACCTTTTGGTGTCCTGAGACAGAGACCAGTCTTACCCAGTGTTTCCCCCAGCTTTGCTCTCCTTGCAGCGCCAGTCAGTGGAGTACCAGTAGTAGTTTGTGGAATTTGATGTGAAATTACAGTGCAAATTATTTCAGAACAAGTACATGAGGGAACGGAGCCTCGCAATGAGTAAAGGACAACCAGGAAAGGCCACCACACTCTGCTTTACCAGCATGCCAATGGTCTGTCAAGGAAGGGTTGACTGTTCACCAGAAGGGTGCATTATTCATTGTTCCCCAAATGTCAGGCTGAGCCTGTGGATGCAGCTGGATGTGAACTAGCAGCTGTAATTATTAAGTAACATTTTTCCCTTGATTTATCTTGGAGTCCTCCATAAAGCCCATCACTGTTGTAGCTAAATGTTTTCAGCTGACTGGTCTGAACTGAAGACACCCAGCTGGTCATGGAGAGCTCCCAGTCTGCCTTCCTAAATTTAGCTGATCGGTTGTTTACCACTGATTGCCCTCCATTGCAGCCTTCAGCCCTCCATGACATTTCTTCAGCTCTGGCTGCAAAAGGACCTTGTGGCCTGGTGAGGTTTTTTTTCTGGGTGTTTGCTTGGAGCCCTTCATGCTGCAGTTAATGGTGTCAGCTACTCTGTGGTGCTAATGTTGCCACCAGCAGGAATGGAGTAGGGTCGTGCAGGTTTCCACGAAACTGTTGGACTTCAAGTGTGGTGGCTACCCTGTCCCCTTCTCCCGTCTTGAGCAGAGGGTGCCTGTGGTCAGTCCTGACAAATATCTGCCCAGCCTGGTCTTGAGGACTTCTGGAGGAAGAGGATTTGTTACCTGCACTTGACTGGCCAAGTCACTTGTCCAGCAGCTCCTGGCACTTCAAGGAGCCCTCTGAGACAGCCGCAGTTTCCATTCAGAGGGTCCAGCTGTCAGGACAGTCTCAGGGATGAGTTCTGGTGGTACCATGCAGAGGGAAAGCAGTTCCAGGTCCTCCTTCCATGACTAGTGCCTTTTCAGGTTTGGCAGCAGTGAAGTGCTCATCACCAGCAGAAGCAAAAGCAGTGAAATATAGGAAGTGGCAGCTGTGCAGAGCAAGAAGGAGCCACTTCTACCTGCTCCCTTTTCAGCCTTGTCCCTGTACAGGCTTGTTACAGAGCAAAGAGAGAACAGATCATTTCCCCTGCTTAGCAAAGGATGCTTCACATTCATCCATCAATACTTTTGGTAAATAGTCTCTCCAGTTGAGGGGTGGGGGGCAGCTGTGGTTGGAGAGCAGCCTGAGTCGCTGAGGCTAAGGTTTCAGCAGGCACCATTAATTCTTCAGAGCCAGGGTGGACTCTGCAGCAGGGAGGGAAACATCTACCAAACCTGCTGCTAAGCTGCTGCTTCTCAAGCCAGGCTGGAGAGGATGAGAAGCTTGAGAGCAACATCTCACAGCAGGCTGAGGCTGCTCCTCCCTCCAGTCCTACCAGGCCCCAGAACATGGAACCCCCAGTGTTTTCTTGTATCCAGGTACTTTATCAATTTAAATACAAATGAAGTTGAGTCTGAAAGCCACCAGGCCACTAAATCTTGGGCAAATTACGTCAATTTTTAAAGAAATATCTTCTAAATGGCATCTGAGCCCTTAAGCAGTTGGGGGGCTCTTTGTGCAGTCCGAGGTTGATGTGGATGGCTCAAACCCTACACGAACCTCCTAACTTTTGTCCCTGGGATTGAAGAGAGGGTCGATCTTCTTCCCTCTTTGGGAGATACAAGTAACAAGTGGGTTCATCTGGATTTTGAGATACTCCAGTTTTTTTACTGCTGCTGTATTTCGAAAAGCTGGAATACAATGATGCAGGGCAGGGGAAGGTGTGTGGGGAAGCAATAAAACCTGCTGTGATCCCAGAAAGATTGTTTTTCGCTTGCTGTGCCAATGCCATGGGTCGGAAGGGAACGAGATGCTCAGCTGTACTCCCTGCACCCAACCCCCATAAGGGAGGAAGGAAGGTCAGGAGAATCAGGACTTTGGGCAGGCGTTTCTCACTGATCCCACTGAGGAACTCTTGCAGGGGTGAGGTAGAATACTAAGACCCAGAGGAGCTCAACTCACTTTTGAGCTGTTGAGTTGTGTTTGGATGTACTGGTGCATTGGTGCCTCTGTGCTGGAGGCAGAATGTGGTTTCCTTCTTGCTGTGCCTTTTGCTTAGTGCTCTTAGGGCTTTCTGGCAACACCCATAACTGAAAGGAGAAGATTGTAAGGAGATTGTAAGTTAACCTCAGATTTTCTTTCATTCCTGCACTGCTTCCTTCAGAAATCTGGGCTGTTGTATGGGAATAGGAATGGATGGAAGATGCATGAAAAGCTGAAAACCTGGCAAATGGGAAAAGAACCCCAAATTGCACAACTGATCATGGCTGTGTCAGTGTTGTGGTGAGCAATGAGCTCCAGTGCTACTCGGTGCGGCCAGTGCCACCAGTGCAGATTGTCCCACACCGCCATACCCGGAGTGGAGGCACCCGAGACATCCCCCATTGCTCTCTCCTGGCCACGGCTTCAAAAGAACAACTGGCCATCCTGTGTGCCAGCCCTTTTCTTCTCTTGCTCCTCAATCTAGAGAAAACTTCCCAGGTCATGAGGTCCTGCTGCTTTGAGTCCCCTGAAGAAGATGGAGGTGATACATTATAGAATGGCTTGGGTTGGAAGGGACCTTAGAGATCATCTGCTCCGATGATATCTGTGTCAATGCCCTTGTGTGTGATTCCACCACACATAAACGTGGGGTGTCCAGAGAAGAAACCTCTGATATAATCTGTGGCTGGGCCATATCATGAGGTTTTGAGCCGAGATCTCTGCTGTTATCTGAGGAACAACCCAGAAAAAAAACCCATAGTGGGATCCATCCCATTTCCTTTGCAAATCTAAGTGGCCTAGACTTTCTTTGCTGTGAGTTTTGCTGTTTCCTCTCTTTTCTACATAAAAGTCAACCAAAAAGCTTTAAAAAAAATTAAATGTGCTGCCTGCCTCAGCTCAGCAGCTGAACAGACACATTGCCTTCAAGTTATCAAAATCCCTTTAGATGTTTCTCTTTACTGAAAACCAGCAGCTGAATTAAGGAGTTTCTGCTGTTGTGGTGGGTCGGGGTTTTTTCCAAAAACTTCAGGTCTTCACCGCAAGGATTCATTACTCCGGAAAGAATTAAAATCTCCCCTGCCAGGCTGAATGTGCAGAGCAGAGGGGAGCAACACAGTGTGGATCACAGCACTGGGCTCAGCTCAGCTCATTCCTGAAATAAAGTCCTGCTCCAAGCAGCCTGAGGGTCTGTCCTTTCCAAAATCAGAGGTGCTAGTTGAAGAGCTGGGACGTGGGTGAAGGCTGGAGTGAACCAGCACACCTCTTCTGCAGCCCAGAGGCCATCCCCTCACGCCATTGGCCATGCTGAGATGTCTATGCTGGTAGATAACTTTAAACACAAGAACCATCACCACCTGCTTTCCTCCTCTGGAACTTGTGTCAAGCCTTAGCAAACCCCTTCTTGTGTAATGAACCCTTCTTGCTTGTCCCCATCCTTGACAGAGGCAGTTTGAGGAAGCATCTCCCCAAGTTCAGGGCACTGCCCGAGCCTACATTTTGCTCCCGTATGCTAACCTGGAACAACCTAGGATTTCCAGCAGCAGAGAGGTGAGTGGCCTGGAGCAGTGTGACTGGTCTGTTGACCCAGAACCATCTCTGCTGTGGGCTGGGGCTCTGCTCCTCACAGAGCAGGTGATGGAGTAATGCTGGGGACCCAAGTGGCCCTTCTTCCTGCAGCCAGGTCATGTCTGGGGACACATCTCCAAGCCCAGCCCCACAGAGGCAGAGGGTGCCTACTCTGAGACCCGAGGAGAATTTTGCACACAGTGCAGGGGAAGATGGAAGAGTAATGAGCTCTGCTTGGGAAACTGCATCGATAATGGGAAAAAGGAGCTTTTGAGGGACTCAGCTCCATGCCAGTCCGCAGGAAATGTGAACTGAACACTGGGGACACCCTTCACTATCTCCACACAATTTTGCAGGGAGCAGCAGGGATGAGGGGAAGACCATCCTGCTGCTCCATGTCTGAGCCCGGTTCTCAGCATAAGACACTGGTGCAGCACCTCCCTTCCTATGCCCAGAGCCAGGTGTCCTGCCTAGCCTGCCCCAGTTTCCCATGACTAAAGTCAAGCTTGGGGCCATCTCCAGGTGCTATACCTGCTTCCAAGAGAGCTGTGAGTTCTGCAGTTCAGGGGAGCACCTCACACCCCCATTTTCTCCCAGCTGAGAGGCAAAACCAAGAGGTGCTGGCAGGACAAGCAGTGCCCTGCTAACTCCCCATAGCGGCCTGCCATCAATCCTGTCCCAGCTCTGCTCTCAGCCAAACTTTCCTGCTGCCTTCTCATCTTTAATTAAGCACTTCCCTCAACCCAGTCTCCTCACTGGATCGCAATTATATGATTTTTTTTTTCCCCTGTAGCCATGGCAACACTTCCCCTGGGCAGGCTGCACCAGAGCCAGTGACAAACCCCATGTGTGGCTGTTTGTTTGGGTCTGGAAATTTCCCTGCTCTTTGGGAAAACTTGGGAAAAGAAAACTCCCCCTAAACAAGCCATAGAAGGGCACAAAACATCTCCGTTTAGGATGAGCATCACTCCCGCCCCTCCAAGGAGACCCCTCCAAGGAGACTCTGTAAGGGACTACTCCAGTGGGGGAGGCCAAGCCTTGATCCAAAGGTTCCTTGGGTTTTCCTCCAAAACATGGGAGAAGTGTCAGGATTTCATGTCCTTCCCCCAGCCATGGGTCCTGGTTGACAGCCTTGTTGTGGCACTGAAACTGCCCCCACCCTGCTCCAGTAAATAATGAGCTGTGAGGCTGTTGCCAGGAGGCTAGGCAGGCAGGGGACAATGACACAGATGTGGTGACAGGATTGGAGCTGGGTGTCACACGAAGGGACTTGGAGGAGAGCTGTGGTGCCAGGCAGGAGGAGGTGACAGGCCAGAGCAGGGTGACAGGGCAGGGCTGTTAGGGCAAGGGTAGGTGACATTAGGCAGGGCAGGGGACATGGGGTAAGGTAAGTGGCAGGGGTAGGTGGCATGAGGCAGAGAATGTGATGTAGAACAGAGGTAGGTGATACAGGACTGGGCTAGGTGATGGGACATGGGTAGATGACACAGGACAGGGTAGATGTCAGAGAATAGGGGTAGATGGCCCAGGACAGGAGCAGGTGATGGGGCAGTAGGAGTTGGCACAGGACAGGGACAGGGAATGGGGCAGGAGTAGGTGACACAGGACAGGGTAGGTGGCAGAGGTTAGGGGTAGGTGACACAGTGCAGGGGTAAATGACACAGTGCAGGGGCAGGTGACAAGGCAGGAGGGACAAGTGGCCGGGCGCACTGCCCCCGCCTCTCCCAGCGTCCCCGTTGCCGTGTTGATGCCGCTGTCCTGATGCCCCGCTGCCCCGTCCCTGTCCTGCGGTGCCGCTGTCCCATTCCTCCTGTCCGTCCCGTCCCCCCCAACCCCGTCACCGGTGCCGGAGTCCCGTGATGGCAGCGCCCCCTGGCGGCCGAGAGCGACTTTTGCAGAGGCGGCGGCTATAAAAGGCGGCGGCGGGCGGGCGGCGGAGGCAGCGGCGGGATAGGGGCAAGGACAGACGGGCACGCAGCGGGACAGCGGGATAGCGGGATATGGCCGGCCCGCAGCAAGCCCCGCACCTCCACCTGGCCGAGCTCACCGCCTCCCAGTTCCTCGACGTGTGGCGGCACTTCGACGCCGACGGTCAGTCCCGGGGGGAAACGAAGGGAATCGGCGGGAAGGGCACCGGGCTGAGACCCCCCAGGGAGAGCGGAGCAGGGAGGGGGGACAGCGGAGGGTCCCCGGGCATCCCGTCGGGGAAGCCGCTCAGGGCGATGAGGAGCCTCCTCAGGATGACGAGCAGACCCCGGAGATGATGAGAAGCCTCCCGTGGCAATGAAGAGCCTCCCGGGGCAATGAGGAGCCCCCACGGACCTCCAGGAGCTCCCCAGTGGGAAAGGGTGGGGACCTTCAGCATCGGACCCTTCCAGAAACTCTCGAGGGTGCCCCCGGGTCTCCTTGGCGCTTCCCTTGGCTGCCGGGTCGGACACTGGTGTCATCACTGCGTGCTGCCCGAGGGAGTCCTGCCGACCCGGGGGTCCCCCCTCCTTGGCATCTGGAGGTTTGGGGTTCAGAGCAGCTACACGCCCTGGGGTGACACAGGGGGTGTCCTTTGCCCGGAGCTGGGTGAGGAATTGCTCCCACCCCGTGGCTGGAGCGCTCAGTCCTCCCCCATCTGCTCCCCAGCCCCACAAAACCGCTCCCCGAAGATGCTGTGACTGTGTTGCCAACGGGGTTGTCACCTCCCCACAAAGTCATACCTGGGCACATCATGCCCAGTCCCCCAAAGTGGAGAGAGAAATGCAAAAAACCGGCATCGTTTGGGTGCGACAATAGTTTCTCTCTTCTCCATGGTGCAGTGAATGCTGATCCCCTCGGGAAGAGCAACCCAGGGGAATCTCCTGCCCTTTCCCGGGGTCCTCCGTCCCCATGTGGGGACCAAAACCCTCCTGGGAACTGCATCACGCAGCATCTCTGGCTGGGGCTCAGCCCATGCTGGGGTCCCTCCTGCAGCCTCACAGTATGGGGGGGTTGCAGGCACAACTTGTCCCTGTTGCCGCTGGAGCTGGCCATGTAGCATCTGAGGGGTTGGGGGCCGCGGAGTGGTCACATCCCGGGTGGGTGTCCCACAGCACGTCCCACTGGATGTGTTCTGTCATCGCCAAAACATGGGGCCAGCTTGGCCTGCGGACGCCAGGCAGGGCGAGTCTGCGGGTGCTCAGGGAATGAGGAACTTGAGCAGCCAGGGAGATGCTGGACTCAATGAGGATGATGCTCAGCCCCAGAGATGTCCTCTTTGACATCCTTGTGTGGCTGACCCTGGCTTTGGGAGGTTCCAAAGGGTGTTCGTGGCTCTCTGGAAGAGAATCCACACCGCTCCACACCCTCCTGCTCTGCTGACACTGATCAGACCAGTCCAAGCTACTGCCAAGCTACAGGCCCCAGCTTTTCTTGCCCTTATTCTTTTCTCTGCCTCCAAACTTGCTGATTTTGATTTCCCAACTGAATTCTGAGGAGCTTGAGGCTCTCTAGCACCTGCAAGGGAAGGGTGTTGGAGAGTCAAACCCCTCTAGGGCTCATGCTCCAACAGTGCTGAGCCCCTCACCCCTTCCTGGGCGGGACAGCTCTCATCCATCAACCAGGAAGGTGCCCCGGGATGTTCCCAGGTGTGCTGCCAGCCAGAATGAGGACAGGTTATTCCCAACCACCAGGTTGCAGTGGGGAGAGGATACTGCCCAGGAGCCTGCGGGTGACAGTGCCAAAGGAAGTGCAGAGCAGGGGCTGAAGCTCTCAAAGCTACTGAGGGCTGCTATGGAGGCTGAGCCATCCCACCAGTGGGCAGGGAAGGGCTAAGGATACCCTGGGGGACACCCCACCTTTCATAGGAGCCACATCTTGGTTGGGACAGGGAGCTTGCTGAGTCCCCAGCCACCTTGGAGACAGCACTGGGCTGCCTACCATGGGAGCTGATCCTGCACTGGGGGATGATGCTGTGCTGGGTGTCTCGACCCTGCTCCCCATTTGCCCTCACTAGGGATGGGGATGGAGCCCCCCACACCCCACAAGACTGGGGCTATGCCCCCTGCTGCAGGCTACACCACAGGGGGACCAGGCTCTCTGCAAACCCAGGCATTGCCAGGTCTGTGTGACACTGGGCTGGGGGCAAGCACCCTGTCCCACAGGACCATCCACTCTCCCTCTGACACCAGGGCTGAGGGGTCTTACTGCTTCTTGTTTTAATTCCTTCCCTAGGAAATGGCTACATTGAAGGCAAAGAGCTGGAAAACTTCTTCCAAGAGCTGGAAAGTGCAAGGAAGGGGGCTGGTGTGGTAAGGGCCTCGCCAGGGCTCCATTAGGCTTGTGCCAGCCCAGTTTGGGGTTGGCACTAAGGAATGCGGGGAGGGGAGGCGGGGACGGACACTGACACAGGGTGAAGGGGGTTTAAACACTGCCCTCCCAGCAGGACTCCAAGTATGACAACCTGGGCGACAAGATGAAGGAGTTCATGCACAAGTATGACAAAAACGCTGATGGCAAAATTGAGATGGCGGAGGTAAGCAGTGCCCACACTGGGGCCCCCCAACACTGCTCACAGTCCCCACCTTGATGCTGATGTCCCCCTACCCCACCCCATCCCCACAGCTGGCCCAGATCCTGCCCACGGAGGAGAATTTCCTGCTATGTTTCCGCCAGCATGTGGGGTCCAGCTCCGAGTTCATGGAGGTGAGTCAGGCCGTGATGAGGTTCCCTGTGGGTTTCAGTGCCCAGCTCCGGGAACTGGCAGTGCCTAAACCCTTTCCCCCGTCTCCCCCAAATCCTTGGCTTTAACTCAGCCTGGGGAGAGGAGTTGGGGTGTCCTGGTGTGGAAGGTGCTGATTGGAGTGGGGGGAGTGGAAGCGGGGTGAGTGTTCCCAGTCCTCAGCATCCCTTGAGCACCTCTTGGGGCAGCTGGACACCACATCCTGGTCTTCAGGTGGGCCAGGCTGTGAGGATTTGGAGCCATTTCCATGAATTCTCCCTCTGGGTGGTCAGTCCTTAGGGCCTGAGGGATGTGCTGAAGCAGACAGCACCCTGGTGGGGCACCCCAAAACCTCACCATGACACTATATGGGGTGAATCCATCAGCAGGGTGAGAGGGAATTTGCTGATGGGGACCCAAATGTGGGGGTGGCAGGGGACATGCTGCATCCTAGGGCATGGGAGAGCTTGTCCTTGGAAACCAAACACAGGGTGGAGGTGATGGGTGCAAAAGGAGCACCATGTGGCACAGGGTGGGGGTGAGGGGTGTTATTGTTTGGTAGAACCTGATAAAATCAATATTTCATGGGTGCAATCAAATATTAAAGCCTGGCCTCGCATATAGGGGTAAGGGACACAAAAGTGTCCAGCCCCAAGGGAAAGAAGGTGGGACTGGTGAAGCTACCAGGAGCTGTGAGGTGATCCCATCCCTGCTGGGGTGAGGGGTCCTGGGGGCACCCACAGATGTGTTGGGGTGGGGGAACGACCACTAACATTGGCGGCTGCTCCTCAGGCTTGGCGCAGGTATGACACGGACCGCAGCGGCTACATCGAGGCCAATGAGCTCAAGGTGGGCTGCAGGGACGGGTTTGTGCTAGTGAGATGTCTCCATGGAGACATCTTGGGATGAGGCTGGCCCACGAGTCACTCTCTCCTTGCAGGGCTTCTTGTCAGACCTGCTGAAGAAGGCAAACCGGCCCTACGATGAGCCCAAGCTGCAAGAGTACACACAGACCATTGTAAGTGGGACCCTCAGGAGAATCCCCCTGCCCTGGAGGTCTTGCCACCCCACAGAGGGTGACTGGGTACCTCTTGTGTCCCCCTGCAGCTGCGGATGTTTGACATGAATGGTGATGGGAAGCTGGGTCTGTCAGAGATGTCCCGGTAAGGACAAGATGGGGAAGATACCCTGAAACAGTGGTGTCTAGGGGAGGGTCAGCTCCAGCTTCCTAGGAAGAGTTTTCCCTCGTTGATTTCTTCCCTTTTTGGAAACAAAGAGTCATTTGGGGTTAAAGAAGTGGCTTCTCCTGGCTGCTGCCCGCTCACCTCAGCCCTTCTCCTTTCTTAGACTTCTGCCTGTGCAAGAAAACTTCCTCCTGAAGTTTCAGGTAAAATAATGAAAAATCATCACACCATAAAAAACCCCAACCCCTTCAAACCTCCTCAAACCCCCCTAAACCCCTCAAAAAACTCTTAATCCCCCCTAAACCCTCTGCCCACCCCCTGACCCTCCATGTCCCTCACCACTGTCCAGGGGATGAAGCTCTCCTCAGAGGAGTTCAACGCCATCTTTGCCTTCTATGACAAGGTAAGGTCTGCAAGAAAATAACTGCAAACTCAAAGTGGGGTTTCTGGACAAGTCCCTTCCCAGTGTGGATTTAGAATGGGTTTCCCCCAAGCCCTGGGTCTGGGGGTGCCTGGCCTCATGTCCTTCTCCCTGCTGACATCCCTCCATTGATCTCCAAGGATGGGAGTGGCTTCATTGATGAGAACGAGCTGGACGCGCTCCTCAAGGATCTGTATGAGAAGAATAAGAAAGTGAGTGGGGAAGAGGAAGATGGGACAGAGCCTTGAGCCCACCCTGGACCACTTCACCTCGCCCTATGCTTTGTCCCTCCTGCCATCAGCACCTCCCACCCATGTGTGTCTTCTCCTTGAGGACCAGGAGATGCTGGTCCATGTCCCCATGGGAGGCTGTTCTTGGAGTTTTGGAAGGGGTGTCTCAACGTGGAGGGTACCCCCAAAGAGAAATGGGGTGTTGACCCTCCTGAACTTCCCCCCAACCTCCTTGGTTCCTTGCAGGAGATGAACATCCAGCAGCTCACCAACTACCGCAGGAGCATCATGAATCTGGCAGACGGCGGCAAACTCTACCGCAAGGAGCTGGAGATCGTGTTGTGCAGTGAACCCCCCGTGTAGGACACCGCCCCACCACCATGACACCCCCAAAATGAGCACAGTGGGGGGAACATCCACCACTGGCAGCACTGGGAGGAGGGGAATGACTCAGCATCCATGGCAAATCCCCCCACCCTCTGTGCAACCACCCCCCCGCCAACAGCAGCTCTTGGTTGTGCAAATCCCACCTGGCGGTGGGGGGAACCCTCTTATTTTATTTTTGTACCCCAGTAGTTTAATTATTTTATTTTTGGGAAGGGGGGGGGGTGTATCTGTTTTGTTTGTTTGGTCTCAATTCTTGAGTTTTTATCATTTACCAAAGAAGAGTTTACAAATAAATTAAAGTACTGGTACAGTCCAGCCCCTCCTTAAACCCCCTCCCCCAAAAGAAAGGGGGTCTGGGGGGGGCAGAGAGAGGTGGGAGTGGACTCCCCTCCAGAGTTAGCTGGAGGGGAGCAAGGGGAGGTGGGGGACACACACCCCCCCCCAGGAGTGTCTGGGTGTCTGGTGAAGGTCAGGGGGAAGTGGAATCTGCCCCATGAGGATCTGAGGGGGCAGGGGGAAGTGGGATCTGCCCCCAAAGTCGGCTGGGGGGGCAGGGCAGGGGAAGATGGGACCGCCTCCCACCATGAGTGTCTGGGGAGGGGGCAGGGAGAGTTCGGATCCCTCCATGAGGATCTGGGGGTTCAGGGTAAGGTGGTACCCCCTCCCTTAAATGACACTGATGTCCCAGCTTGGCAGTCTCCAGGACAACTCAGTTCCCAGTAACTCCCAGTTGTCCCTCCCAAAGGCTGTGCCCCACCACCACCCCACTTCAGGAAACCGGTCCTAGCAGGGTGATTCTGAGTGTCCCCTACCAGCACCAGTGGACTAGGACTGGGGTGGGTCCTGGGGACATGTAGGAGATGCTGGCTGAGCCCCCAAGAGTGCAACGGGGAGTAGGGGGAGCAGTCTCTGTACTGGCCAGTATCGCCCAGTATGGTGCAATACAGTCCCGCATGGCCCAGTGCAATCCTATACAGTCCAGTATGGTGCAGTACATGCCCACCACAGAATCGTTAGGGATTGGAAGATCATTTAGTCCAATCCCCCTGCCATGGGCAGGGACACCTCACCCTAGATCAGACTGGCCAGAGCCTCATCCAGCCTGGCCTTAACCACCTCCAGGGACCGGGCCTCAACCACCTCCCTGGACAACCCATTCCAGGCTCTCACCACTCTCACTGTGAAGAACTTTCTCCTCACATCCAGTCTAAATCTACCCAGCTCCAGCTTTGCTCCATTCCCCCTAGTCCTGTCGCTACCTGATATCCTAAAAAGTCCCTCCCCAGCTCTTCTGTAGGCCCCCTTCAGATACTGGAAGGCCACAAGAAGGTCACCTCAGAGCCTCCTCTTCTCCAGACTCAACAGCCCCAACTCTCTCAGTCTGTCCTCATAGGAGAGGTGCTCCAGCCCACTGATCATCCTCGTGACCCTCCTCTGCACACGCTCCAGCACATCCACATCCCTCTTGTAACAAGGGCTCCAGAACTGGACGCAGTACTCCAGGTGGGGTCTCACCAGAGCCGGGTAGAGGGGGAGAATCACCTCCCTCGACCTGCTGGCCACACTTCTCCTGATGCAGCCCAGGATCCAGTTTGCCCTTTGAGCCACAAGTGCACACTGCCAGCTCATGTTGAGCTTCTCGTCCACAGGCACCCCTAAGTCCCTCTGCTCAGGGCTACTCTCCAGCCAGTCACTGCCCAGCCTGTATCTGTGCTTAGTAAATGGTCACATCAGAAAGTGGAGGGAGAGGAAGGAAGTTGAGAGCCCTAGCTGCACCAGCTCTGAGGCTCTAGGAGAGATGAGTGAGATGTTGGGCAGGAAGACTGGTACTTTGAGTTCTAAATTAATGCATTTTCATGTATTGCCCTCTGGAAGTTCACTGAATCAGTACAAGTCTAGTGCATCATGTTTTCAACTTTAGATGTTCTACTGGACCATCTCCTAGCATCTGCAAAGTGTAGTTTTCTCTGACACTATATTTTATCCACCACTAAACTACAAGTACTGGTCTATTGTTTTAACCAGTGTGTCCCAACATCTTGAAGAACTACCAGTGGCCATTGAGAACCGGAGTCTTCCAGCACTTTTATTTACATGCCGAGGTACAAGGCCTGAATGCCAAAGGGGAAATAACAACAAGAAGCTCTCACTAATTTAAACACATGGTTAGAAGAACAGCATCTGGAGAAGACATGGTGTTTGGCAGAGCACAGTGCAACCGGAAAAACATTTAGTGCTGGAAGTCTTGGAGGGTGAGAAAAAAATAGCCTACTTTTTGATCTCAGCATGGGTTGCTCAGCTCCTGGTAGACTGATTCCTTTCATCTGTAAAGAAAGAGGGCTTTAAATGTAGAGCCACGGGAACTGTAGGACAGGCAGACCACAGCTGAGATTTACAGGAGTCAGAACGAGAAGCATGTCTGCAGTGATGCTCTGTCTGCAAGAGGGGCTGAATCAGACTGGACCACAGCATTTTCAGGAGCTGGTGTTTTTATCGCGGCTGCACTCCAGAGCGGTTCGTGCTTGTTAGCCTGTATTATTTTTACACACTGCTGCTGTGTCCAAATTGTTGTGATTCAGAGCTTATTGCTTGAGTCTATAGCAGTTTGAAGTAAACTGAATAGACCAGCAGTGCTGAGAATAGTCACCCCAGTACCAACTCACTTGGGAGACGGAAGCCTCAGACTGTCGCCCCTGTTTTTGCGCTTCATTCAGTGACTCTAGTAAAAGCTACGTGTTCCCTGGAGGCAGATCTAGAACCAGGTCTCACAGCTCACAGGCCAATGACAGCTATGTGCCCACACAGCTATCTCTGAGGAGAACATAATTACTGATCAAACAAGTCAGCTTCAGCAAGCACCACTGAGAAGGGTCTCCAGACCCACAGAGCCTTGTCCTTAGGAGCTTTTCCTGAATGCTGGGACATACATTTGTACAGGAGACGAGCTGAAGTTAAAAACCAGAACAAAAACTGAAGAAGGCTGGCCAAGTATGTTCTACAACAGCCTGAATCATATTAAAGTAGCCATGCTTTTGTACACTCGTAGTTAGCCGTGGCAAATCCATTGTACAAGCTGTCTGATCAAACTTGCCAGCTCATGTCACCTCACACACGCAGGTAACAGACAGCAAGCTTACAACAGGTGATCCCTAAGATATGTCAACTTGGACACTGTGTTGTGTTCCAAGATTAAAATGACATTGAGGAGAGGATGGAAAGGGGAAGCTGAAGCAGCAATCAGGATAAAGATATTGTCAGTATACCTGCAGCACCTGCTTTGGGTGGGAAGAAAGGAGGGGAGGAGAGAATCATTGAGACTCAATAGTGAGGGAAACAACTGTAAAGACAGAATGAGAGCACCAGCAGAAGTGAGGGATGTGCTGCTCTGTATTAGAAGTATGACAGATGTGCCACAAAGCAGATCAAGAGATTCAGTGGACAAACTGATGAGAACCAGCCTTGTCTGAAAGAGAATCCTAACAGAGACTTCAGTCAAGTCTTTTCAGAGCATTTCTAGAGAGATCAGACCACTACCTGCATTGCTACACACTCCAGCTTCAGTCACTGGAAAATGAGCTAACAGCCTCCAGTCCGAGCTGTGCCAGGCAACCACGCACGTTCTTTGGTTAGTTGGCAACTTCCGAAAACTCGTCGCCATCGTCATCAGGAGAAAGAACAAGAAATGAGATTGTGTTCTTCAAACAAACACTTCCTCCTCTGTCTTAGACCATAAAAATACACGGCTTCAAGCTAATTCCCGCAATCAGCTGCCCAGCCCTTTACGTTTTATTGGCTGCTTCGTGCAGTCAAAGTCAAATTGCCAAAGGGAGATGGTCAATCATTTGTGCTGCATCTGCTCCAGGCAGTGATAGCACACGTTGTAGATATTTAGGGCTAGAACAAGTTAAATGCAGATTCAGGGCACTGAAAGCAGGAGTGGAGGGTGAGAAGCAATCCCAGAATAAAAGCACTGGGAATGAGAAGAACAAGTTGCTTGGCCAGGCTAGTGAATGAAGGAGCAAGCCATCTCTTTGCTCCTTGGGCTTTCAGGAGGAAGTGGAGGTCAGGTAGTTGTGTTCATGTGTATTTAGGGGGTGAAAAAGCTACCAGTCATCCGGTAGAAAAGGCAGTTCTGCCCTCTCCACCATACTGAGGAGTTTGGGTCTGATGGGAAGAGGAAGCAGAAGGCATTTGTAGGCGTGCAGGGTGCTTCAGTCCAGTTTGCTATCAGCGACAGCAAAGCTCTCATCTGGGTGAATGTCTGCTCCATTCACTGCTCTCTAATAAACCAAAGGCGAGTAGGGGAAAAGATCAAGTGGCCAGAGCTGTAATTCAAAATTCTAGAGTAGATAACAGACCCCCCCAAACAAGTTAGTATCCCTAAGAAGAGGCACAGCTTTCTTATGCCCATGTGTTTCTGAAAGCCATGCCACCCCCAGAGCCTCCCCTCCCTCTGTACCACGCAAAGATCAAAGGGTTACAAGTTATTTTCCTAGGAATTTTCAGTTGCTCTATGACGTCTTCACACCAATTTCAACAGAAAGGCACGCTGCCCAGCATCATTGTTGTGAACACTAACTGAACACAACCCGTGATCTGGCAAACTCACATTGGCTCAGTTTTATAGAAGGGAGTGTTCTCGAAGGGTTCCAGCAACAGAGTTTGATGAGCAAAAGGGACTCACCCAGAGCTGGTGCCAGTTTCAGCTGTGGCATTCACAAAGGTTCTGTCCTAATCACAGCACTGTTAGGATACTTGCTGGTAAGACCTGCAGAGGCTTGAGAGGATTTTTCTTCACTTCCTTTAACAAGGTGTTAATCAAACATTTCAAAGTAAATATCAAACAAGAGAGAGAGATTGAACCAAACAAAACAGAGCCTGTGCAAAGCACAAGACTCCCACTGCTGTGTAATAACAGGGTGGGGTATTTGGCACCCACTGCAAACGTATCTATAGGTCAGGACATGCGATGCAGCTGGAGAGGTACCTTGATGCAGGTTTAAAAGCAGAGCAAAAAAACCCCAAACTAGTATGTGAAATACAAGTAGCCACTTCCACTAGTACCAAATAACAAGCTTGCCTAGAGAAGTGGTAGAGGCCCCACCTCTGGAGACATTCAAGGTCAGGCTCAATGGGGCAATCTGGTCTAGTGAGTGATGGCCCTGCTTGTTGCAGGGGAGTTGGACTAGATGACATTTGGAGGTGCCTCCCAACCCTATGATTCTATGAAACCAATACCATCAAAGTAAAAAGCAAAGCAGCATTGAAGGCTCAAGCCAGCAGGGCAGATCTAGCAGATCTTCAAAAAGGCCAGTCCAGGCTGCTGAAGGACAGAGCCCCACTGCCCTCCTGTCACATAAGGGAGCTCTGCATTGATCAATACTTGGGTCAACATAACTGTAGACAGAATACTTCCTCTAACATCTTCTACTTTTACTTGAGACCTTAGGTGAGAGGGAGCAACTGTCAGTCAATGGCTAGGACTTGTGCAGAGGTAGTTTGTATTTGGTGCACCCTCTATCCAAAATGTGGTAGGAGGATTCCTACCAAACCCAAGTGCTACTAACAGCTTTGGAAGGTGACAGTGCTTTGCAGGAGCTCTTTGAAGAAGCAGCAGTTGATCAAAAGAAGAATTATTCTACACCAAACAACTCCCTTTATCAGTAGTTTTCACTTGCCCAAAGGGCCTGGGTGCTGCTTGGCCTTAAGCACACTTGTTCTCTGCTTGCATTAAGCACACCAGTAGACAGCTCCATCAAGACATTAGCAAAGGCAATACCCTGTCCCAGCGTGGCTGGTAGGCACATCAGCTAGAAGACAGCTTAAGGATCAGGAGTCTCATTCTGCAAGAGGCAGCAGCTGAGAGGTAACAGCAACCTCAGTATTACAAAACCACCACGCTATGGCACTGCAATCCTGAGATCTGGTCCAGGGCTCCAGCCATTGCTGAATTAAAATAAAACTGAACTAGATTTTTAATTGCTTCTGAACTTGCAAACTTCCAAGTAATCCCACCTGCAAGGATAAACGTTTCTTCACATCAATGAGCCCTCGTGACATTCCCCATTGTAGTTGTGCCAAGGTGCTGCACGGGTTACACAAAGTGCAGAGAAATGAAGAACAAGACAAGAGCTTTCCAACAGGAAAGAAATCAAGAGAGGGAGCCAGAAGACCTGCGTGGTTAAACAGGGAGCTGCCGGGCAACCTCAAGAGGAAGAAGAAAGCCCATAGATCATGGAAGAAGGGTGATTATAAGGCTCGGGTGAGAGAATGTAGGGATGCAACCAGGAAAGCCAAGGCCTCCTTGGAATTAAACCTTGCAAGGGAGGTCAAGGGCAACAAAAAGGGCTTCTTCAAATACAT
>JAOXOE010026701.1:0-20744 GCA_028565055.1 Phoeniculus purpureus
GAATAAGCATGTACACCCCTCTGTAATTACACAGTTAGACTAAAAGTTAAATTGTTTTAGAAAAAATTCCATTTTGTGTATTTCTCAGCTCTATCTTGCATATCGTCCACGGACACCACCAAAATCAAGGGCAGAACTTCCATAAAGACAGGAATTAATCTGAATGTAAACACTCACAGTGAACATGGGTCTTCTTCTGTCAGGTCTGATAAACAGACATTTGCAAAGTGGATGAACAACATCCCTATGGCTTGCTTGGAAGTATCTAAAAACCTGCAGAGAGTAAAAGCAGTTTTTAAGACGCACAAAGCTGTTTACACCATGGTCAGATACTGCTTATTATTTTCAATAAAAATGCCATCTCAATTACTCATTTTTTCTTCAAACGAGAATACCAGAATGACAAAGTGTCATGGTTCTTAGCTTACGTAAAAATGTTCCATTTAAAATTCTGCCCCTTCTTCTTTTCTTGAATATTGCTAACAATAAATTCAGTGATACCAACTTGAAGGCTTACCCCTGTAAATGTCGAGCCTAGGGATATCCTCTTGGAATCATATACATTACCCAAGAGCTAATCCGTACTAAACCGAGCTAAGTCTTTAATAACCTCCTGCAAACGATGAGTCTCCCACTCTTGCTAGGTATTTCAGTTCTTTTACATTTATGCATTTCTTAGCAAGTTTATGGCACAGACCAAAATAAAAGACTTGGTGGTGAACAATTTAATAGCTGACTAATGAGTCTTTTATCTATTTTGCTAAAAAGCCAATGTATTTTTCATCTGAAAGCATGACATGGTCTCAGTGCATTTTAGCTGCAGTACAACAGCGTTGTAAAAGAATTACAAGGATGAAAGTGTTATTTTCAAAGCAGATGACACAGAGAGAAAATGGTTTGGTACTTACAATGAAAATATTAAACAAACCCCACTCAGGTACTGATTTCGTATTGATCCTAGCCCTTACAATTCTTTTATCATCACCCTTTACACAAAACCAAAGCCATTCCAGTGGACGTTTTATGAAACCTTAGATATAAGGAATCGTGTCAAAGGTATCTTGTAGGAAAAAGAACAGACCAACATCCATCCTGCCTGCTGTTTACACATCTAAAGAGAAACATCACAAGAGATTCAAACAATATTCTATGTCTGAATTAATTTGCCTAACAACTGTGTCTTAAACTTTATTCCCTTAAATTCACTGCATGGCACAGAAAGCAGGGTGTTGGAGATGAGGCAAGAAAGCCAGTGAGTTACTTATCTAATCAGCACACCATGCTGCAAATGATACTCCAATTCCAGAACAGGATTCTTTGCTTAAAAATTAAGGACTATCACTGCACTTCTCAGAATGTGAGGCTGCTAGATCGTAAAACACAAAGATTTTCTGGGTTGTTTTTGGGGTTTTTTTTTTTAGCTAAAATAAAGGTCAGGATTAGTTTCAAAAAGCAGTGTATCAGGAGATGAATTTACACCACTGAAATCTTCAACATCTGGAAGGACTGCTTAACACTAGTCAACACTAGTCTAAAGCAGCACAGGTTACACTGTCATTGCACAATGCAGTAACTCTTAAGAACAGAAACAAATACACTTTTTATACCTCGTATTCTTGTGTTTATACCCTTTAACATACTGTTTCCTTAATGTTGTATGTAGTAGGATAGCTACAGAACATGGAATTTTGTTCAAGCCCAGCTGAGAGCTGCTTATAAAGTCATGTAAGTTTGCTGATGTTGAGCTGCACTGTAGAGCACCTGTAAGTTCCATCTGGAAGACCTGAAGTTTTACGCACACCATGCAGACATCCCTGGAAGTTCCTAGTAAGAACTAGCATGGAAACATTTTGTTGACTCATTAATTTTGATAACTCTTCTTTGTTCCTCAGTCAGTCACCCATTCCTTTTCACCACATTTTTTAAAAAAAGTCATCAAAACCCATTCCTTCCATTTCTGTAACAGGCAAGAAAAAAAAATGCTGCAGGAATAACGAATGCAGAAACGTACCATATCCTCCAGGGACGTCTTTCATGCTTTGGTTCTCGGCAGCGTTTGACTAAGAAGAAAAAAGAAAATTATTGGAGATGATCAGTAACTCCAACAAATACAGAAGCGAAAGCAAATAATCCCGTAGAAATGCTGCGTTCTTTGGTAAGTTAGACCTTACACAACTGCATTTAACTTTACCAGCCTCTAAGGACGCATCTTTAAAGAAACTGGCCTCCTTCTGTCACCTTCAAGTTCCCACAGATCCACTGTCTGACTGCCAATACACCTCACGTGAAAAAATAATCTATTCCCAACCTCCCTTTCATTGGGTTGAGCTGCTATGACTGCCCATCCAGAAAATTAAATTTCTTATAGAAAAGCAAGTATTAGAAAAAGCTGTTTCTTTTGCTCACTGGAGACCCAAAGTCATATTGGAAAGTATTCTCACAATATAGGGGCAATCTCTAGTATCAGAAATAAATCAAGTTAATTAGGAACAGGACAAACACATTCTTTGACAAAGTATATTTATTTTACAGATGACAAATGGGAATCTTGTCAGTGAACTGAATCGCAAAAGGAAGGCAAGGTAAATCGATTTAGTCAGGTAATCCCTTCACACAAAGGCTGGTACTTGTCGTTAGCACATTAAACCCACCAAAAAAACTGTATTAAAATTAACGCCAACATACAAGGAAACAAAAGAGATAAATTTGACTATTTTAATCTTGATATATTTCAGAATACAAATTGTTTTCTAACATCTTCTCCCTGGGTTACTCCTAGGTCCATCCCAGGAGACATTAGCCCATCCCAGATCCATCTGTACAAATCCAGAGGAGAAGTCCAAAGGCAGATGAGGGAACACAAATTACAGACTCTGATGAAGGGGTTGATGTCCTAGCAGAGTCTCAGCCCTGCCAGCCAGTGTTCTGGGCATGGGAAGAACATTGTGGGAAAGATCAAGACTTACTATGGGTTGTTTAGAGGAGGAACCAAAGGCAAGGAAAAGATCTAGATGACTCAAAGGAACAAGTAGGGGAAAAGAGAACAATAGAGAATAAAAACAGTCACTCACACATAAATAGGGGCTGGGTCATACACTTCTACTGTCTGATGTGCAGATTGTCCTACTTTCTTAAGAAATCCCATTTCAAATTCTTTCTATGAAAGAAGTACTGATACAAATGCTCAGCCCTGCTGAGGTCAGCCCTGGAGTGTGGAGCTGCAGCAAACTCGCTGCTGCTGGATTTGGCCCAAGTCCCTAATACAGACATTTCTTCTGTTAGAGCTGTAAGATACTAATTCCTTATATATTCCAAAGACAAACCAAAGATAGCAGGAGAATGGAAAACCTTCCCATAAAATTTTCCCCAAACCCAACTTTCTTTATACAGTATGACAGTAATATCACTATCTGAATAACTTTAAACAAGTATCATTTCAGCTCTGAGGTGGAGGGGCAGCATTTCCAGGAAGCACCAAGCTAACAACCAGCCATTTACTGTCCATCACTGCTTCTGAAGGTGGAGAAACTGCTTTTGCTTCACTCCCTGCCCCCAGCCCTGTAATACAATCATTAGAAATCAAAAGTTCACAGGAGGAAAAGATAGTACATTTACAAAGACAAAAATGTAAAAGCAACATATGCCAGCAGTTCTCTCTGCGAACAGCAGGTCATAAACATAAAACTTCTGTTAAAAATGAGCAACACCCAGCTAAGCTAACCAGTGTGCTGTTTATGACAAGTCTTCCCAGTCACACTAAGGATTAGTGTCGTGCAACAGGAAACCACAACTCAAACCAAAATAAACGCATTAAACACAAGTTTCAGCTTACTGTTGAGTTTGTGCAAAATGCTTTCATGCAGACAAATAGAAACTAAATGGGTGATTTGCACACTTTTCAGGGAGGGGAGGACTCCAAGAATAGGCTTTTGTCTATTATTACTATGAAAAAGTAGTACAAACCCGTGAATTAATTTCTGTAAGTACTCGCAAGAGTAATTTTGGATGAGAACATTCCAAACCAATTGAACTAATACCATTTCAAATATCATCCATAGTGAGCAAAAGGCTTGAGAAAGTCCATGTTTCTCTGGCCAATTCTGAAAACATAACATTCAATTTGAGATAGCACTAGACAGAAGAACTAACTTTGAAAGCCTCCACAATTGTCTTTTGGGGAGGTATCGCATGGCTGTTCACACCACAAACTTCTACAACCTCAAATGAAATGAGACAAACTCTTCAAAAGTTTTAGGAGTTGCTGCCTGATGAAGACTTGAAAGGCCATCTGAAACAGAGTTATTTTCTAAACCCAGTTTCTTGCAGCTTGTACATCTCTGAGCATCAGGTATTTTTGGTCAGGTGCCATCCCACATACCACCACATAGTATCAGCTTTAGGCTGCCTACCCAGCACAATACACTGGCACACCAGAGTGGTTCAAGTTGAAACAAACTTAACTTCTTCCTTAGAAATGAACTGTGTTTTCTGAAGTTGTAGGCAGCTGAGGCCTCTCCAGTAAGTAAACTGAGCAAAAAACCAACATGCTGTAGAAAAGCACACTGGTAAGCTTGAGGTCCACAGCATGTTTGCTACCAATAAACGAATTCTGCAACCACAAGCCAGCACACATTTTCAGTCTGGATGTTTTTTTAAGCACCTATAGAACTAGGGAAGGAGAAGCAATTATTTGACTTGCCTTCCCCACAAATACGTCGTGATCGTAGACGCTTTCAGCCCCAGTCACAGTTTCCCTTGACAGTCTGCACTGCCTCACCGTAAACTCGGAGATGTGCACTGCTGTTTGTGTCAGCTGACAGATGGATCTCAATCTGCCAACTTCTCCCTGTGAAGAGGTAGCATTCCATATGCTTAAATTCAGAATGTTATACTCACAAGAATTAACCACATTTATTAACTAATAATGCTCAGAATTTCATGCTGAACTGTACATGAAAGAAGTGCTGCTTGTTTATACACTCAGTGCCAGAATTTTTCAGGCAAGGAAATAACAGTACTTCTGCCAACAAGCATGTGAGCTGCCAGATGGACAGACAAGAGATAGGCATGTCAGAGAGTATTGCTAATGCAGAATTCAAGTTCCTTAAATTGTCTTCTCTAGAATCAATATTCCCTAGGAGTAATTAATGCCACAGTACTGTGGAAGGGTTCCTGTAACATAGGGGTTTTGCAATCTGTATTTCAGAAAATGGGAAACTCAGAGGGAAGAGTAAAGTTCGTATAACAGAGGCAAGAAATAAAGTAAAACCTCTCCAAGCTGTCAATATGAAAAGCAGCAGTTGAATCTGTATTTGGAATTCAGCTTTTCTTTCTCTCCATCTTTCACCCCCTCAAAGACCTACAGGAAACATTCTGCTGATCTGAAGTAACTTCAAGGACGCCAAGCTTCTGGATTGCCACTCTTGGAGCACAGAATGGGCCCAACTCAAACATTTGAAATGTTCCTAAATGTTATTTATTAGAATCACAGAATCATTTAGGTTGAAAAAGACCTTTAAAATCAAGTACCACAATAAGTGTAATTGTTCCAAATCACCACTAAACCTTGTCCCAAAGCTACAGATCTACAGGACTTTTAAACACCTCCAAGGATGGCGATTCAAGCCCCTCCCTGGGCAGCCTGTTCCAAGGCCTGATGGCCCTTCCCACTAAGAAGTTTTTCCTAATGTCCAAATTGAACTTCCCCTGGTGTAACTTGAGGCAATTTCCCCTTGTCTTGTCACTTGTTCCTCGTGAGAAGAGACCATTATGCATTTCTGAAACACATGTTCTTGCTCTTTGCAGTACAAATCCTTCTGGACCCAGTAAGGATGAAAAGATTTCTTTACCTCATTAATTTGAAACTCAGAAAAAGGAAAATAAGCTGAAGAACACTCAGGATGTTTTATGCCCTCTGCAGCTGTGCTCTAACTACACAGCTTCCCTCAAGACAGAACAGGCAATGTCACCTGTATTGCCTGTGCCCCTCAAAACTTTTTCAAAGACACTCAAAGAGACAGAATGCTTCACGTCATAAAGCTCCTACACATTTCTGCCAGAACTCAGCAAAACAATACTCACACAAAAGAAGAACAACAAAGGGAGGAAAGGTTCACAAGGACAGGATCCTGTTTGCATACCACACACACAAACCTGCGAGGACAGAGTCAGACAGGCAACAGGCATAAGGAAATAGCCACAAGCTGCAGCCAGGGAAATTCCAGTATGACAGAAGAAATATCCACTTAGAGCAATTAAACTGTGTGACAAGTTGTCCAGAGATGGTGCAGCCTCTTCAGTCTCTTAGACCCTGGAAAATCTCCTGAATGATGCCCTGAACAAAGGGACATCAGCTGGCCCTGCTCTGAGCAGGCGGGAGCAGGTGATATTTGGGGTTCCTTCCAAGAAGAACGGGTCTATATGTCCAAAAAGAATCTCTGTAATATGATGCTTAGAATCAACATGACGTTTACCAGTGATGGTTTACCAGTTGATGGGGCTAGGAGAAGGACACAGATGCCAACAGAAACACTATCCTTACTTTACTGCCTATTTCAAGGTAACACAAAGAACACCAGGATAAGGCACTAAATCAAACAGATGGCTTATTACACTCTAGCTATAAGCAACAGCAGAAATATGCACAGCAAAGCACCTATTCGTTACTGCAGTTACAATAGTGAGAAAGAACAGATACATCACCATTGCTCTAATACATTACCATCACCCTGATCTGCAGCTGTGGGGTGGGGAGCCCTGGTTACAGCAAGAATTTGGAAACCCTGTCCCAGCAACTGGGAGGTCCTGCACGATGTGTCCATCTGTAGGTGAGGTCTCCAAAGTTGCTGTATGAGGGTCTTGGTTTTATAGAGTTGGACAGACAAACTTACATAACTCCAGGTGTGGAAGCATCTGGTTGTCATCCTCCTGTTGGGATTTTCCTCTGGAGCCTGGCCAAGGCTCGAGAAGAAATCAAGGTTGTTCCTTATCTACTTGATTTTGACCTCATGCCTCCAAATAAGGGCAGACAGCTGGTTTTATGGCCTTAAGATAAGCCTCTAAGCAGGAAAAACAGGAAACATTGTCATAACTCTTTAGCCTTACTATGTATTTTGTTAATGGTTATATAGATTTCACTAATCTATTGTTACATAGGGTTTGGTTGTGGGGTTCATCTAGAAGTCCACTTTGGTTCAGGCCTTAGCTCTTCAAGCAAACTGTTGCAACCAGACAGATCCTCCAACACAGTCCTCGGTGCAAGACTGCTGTGACCAGCAGGGTTATTTTAATATTTAACTAACATATTTTCCAAATTTTGAGATTAATATTGAAGTTCCAAGTAGAACATGGTTTTGCTGACTATGTAAACAGATGAGAGTTAAACCAGGCACTAGCATCCAAACTTGGAATCGGATACAGAATTTCATATGGCTTCTCTCAACTGAATGATTTTCATAACATTTGGTGATCAGGAGAACATATGCAGCATAAATTTGATCTTGCAATTTCTAACCCTGTAAAAAACCCTGTAAAATCAACGACACATGCAGGACATGTTTCAAACTTGTAACATTCTCTTTAGGAAGACTGTTCTGCTCGTTGGCATCAACACTTTTTCCAGAACAGTGGGAACTGTCTACTACGAATAAGCACATATACAAACAATTCCTGAAAATTCACACCACCACAGAATGACACGTACCGATGAATTTCGTGTCACCCTTGATCTCCATCAAACTTTTGAACCCCCCTTCCTTTCCTACTAAAGGAAAGCTTGTGTGTTTAAAGAGAATAAATGTGATTGCAAAAAGAGGTCAAAAGAACCAGTGGTTTTGGTTTGCTGTTCATTTTTCCAGACAAAAGAAGTACACTGTGTTCTTCGTAAGTTAAACTGTTTCCCTACTGTAATTCTCCCTTCTCTCCCTATGCCTCATTAACTACAACTGAGATGCTCAAATACAGGATAACCTTAAAGTGTACTGTCTATTTGCCTGCATAAGAACTCCAAATTCTTCATTGTCTTTTGCTTAATGCTTTTGGACACCAACCATACTGATGAAAAAAATCATACAGGACTTGACCAACTGCTTCCCTGTTACATGCAGTGAAGGAGCCATATTGGAGGACCAATGGTTCCTTCATTGTGAAGAATCATAGAATCACAGAACAGTTTTGGCTGAAAGAGACCTTCAAGATCATGAAGTCCAACCTTTTCCTAGCCCTCTCAGCATCACTAAACCCTGCCCCCCAATGCAACATCTACCCTTCTCTTAAACACCTCCAGGGATGGGGACTCAACTCCCTCCCTGGGCAGGCTGTTCCAATGCCTGACAACCCTTCCAGGAAAGAAATTCCTCCTGACAGCCAAACCGAACCTCCCTTGGTGCAGCTTAAGGCCATTTAGCCTTGTTCTATCACTGGCCACTACGGAGAACAGACCAACCCCCCACCTCTCTACACCCTCCTTTCAAGTAGTTGTAGAGAGCAGTAAGGTCTCACCTCAACCTCCTCTTCTCCAGGGTAAACAGCCTTAGCTCCCTCAGTGGCTCCTCACAGAACACCTGTTCCAAATCTTTTACTGGCTTGGCAGCTGCCTCTGTTCCCTCTCCAGCCCCTCAATATCCCTCTTAGAATCATAGAATCATTAGGGATTGGAACGGACCTCAAAAGACCATCTAGTCCAATCCCACTGTCATGGGCAGGGATATCCCACCCTAGATCAGGCTGGCCAGAGCTTCATCCAGCCTGGCCTTAAACATCTCCAGGGACGGGGCCTCAACCACCTCCCTGGGCAATCCATTCCAGGCTCTCACCACTTTCACAGTGAGAACTTCCTCCTCTAAATCTACCCGTCTCCAGCTTTGCTCCATTGCCCCTAGTCCTGTCACTACCTGATATCCTAAAATGTCCCTCCCCAGCTTTTCTGTAGGCCCTCTTCAGATACTGGAAGGCCACAATAAGGTCACCTCGGAGCCTCCTCTTCTCCAGACTGAACAGGGACAGCCTTGACTGCAGTGACCTCTTGTAGTGAGGGGTGCAAAACTGAACACAGGGCTTGATGTGTGGCCTCATCAAAGCTGGGTAGAGGGGAATAATCAGCTCCCTGCTCCTGCTGGCAACACTGTTCCTGATACAGGCCAGGATGCTACTGGCACACTGCTGGCTCAAGTTCAGCTGGCTCTCTATTAACACTCCCAGAATGATGAACATGATGGAATAACTTCCAACCCAGGGTGATCCCTTCCAACCCAGAGTGATTCTGATTGTATAACTTCTCCAGTGAAGTGATCCTGCTGTGGCAGGGGGATTGGACTAGATGATCTTTCGGGGTCCCTTCCAATCCCTAATGATTCTATGATTCTATATTTTTTTAGGAAGAAAGTGTAAAAGCCACAGAACTTGCTCTAGATAGAAAAATAAGTGAATTATAAATATTAAAGACAAAGAAATGTACTGTACATGGGTAGTCATACCTTAAAGATATATAACAGCCCAGCGTATGGGAGGATGTACAGTGGATTCAAGATAGGTAAGTTTCTCTAAGAAAATATGGGAAATGTGTTGTGGAAAGGTCATTGTTATGACTTCTTCACCATCGCATTTTTCTGTTTAAGCTAAACTCTACAGTGTATGTAAAACCTGCACTTGTATGTGTGACATTGTGTGTATATTTATGTTAGGTTGGAAATCTTTTTTTTTTTTTAAAGTTACCATAGCTGCTTACCGTTCTTCTTCATTGTTCCCTTTACCATCACTTTGTTACTTATGTTTTAAGGAGACAGCATCTAACTGGCTTGGACTTTGAAAATACTGAGTAATAATACTGAATAATTTGAAAATACTGGAAGTCAGTATTCAAATCAAGCTATTTCAGTATTAGCTGACGTAATTCTAATTTGTCTGAATATTGTAGTGCTAGCGTTAACATGTATTTATGTCTCTAAAATAATGTAACATGTTAAGAAGACACGTATCTTTGACTCATAGAATGGTTTGGGTTGCAACAAACCTTTAAAGATCACCTAGTCCAACCCTCCTGCAATGGGTAGGGCCATCTTTCACTAGATCATGTTGATCAAAGTCACGGGCAACCTCACCTTGAATGCTTCCAATGATGGGACATCCACAACTTCTTTGGACAACCTGTTTTAGTGCCACACCACCCTCAGAGTAAAAAATACTGTGTCTGTGTTTACCCTGTCAGTTTTGAAACCATCACACCTTGCTCTGCCACCAAAAGCCCAGGTGAAAGGTGTCTCCACCTTTCTTAAAAGCCCACTTTTAAGTATTGAATGACTGTCTTTCCATACCCTTGATTACTCTAGGCTAAACAAGCTCAACTCACTCAACCTTTCTCTAAAGCAGAGGTGTTCCTGCCCATGGCCTTCCTCTGGACCTGCTCCTATATGTTTTCCCATGCTGCAGACCCCCATGCTGGATGCCATATGCCAGATAGGGTCTCATCAAGGTGAAGTTTAGCAGCAGAATCACCTCCCTTGATGTGCTGGCCATGGTTATTTTTAGAGAAACCCAGACAAGGCTGGTTTTCTGGGCTGCAAGTGGACACTGCTGGCCTTTATCCAGTTTTTCATGCACCAGTATCTGTTCTCTGCAGGGCTGTTCTCAATCCATGTATCATCAAGTTTGTAACTCATACTGGGGATTGCACCAAGTCAGGAGTAGGACCTTGCCTTTGCTTTGTTGAACTTCACTAGGTTTGCATGGGTCCACTCTCCAAGATTGTCAAGGTCCCTGTGGATGGCAGCCCTTCCTTCAGGCAAGCCAGCAACACTGTTCAATGTGGTGTCACCCATGAAGATGATGAGTATTCACTCACCCCCCCTGTTTGTGTAATTCATTAAGACAATAATGAAGATATTGCACAGTGCTGGTCCTGGTGCAGACCCTTGAGGGACACCTTTTGTTGTTGGTTTGCGCTTGGACATTGAGCCATTGATTGTAAATCTTTGGATGCTGCCAACCAGCCAATTCCTTACTTGTCTACCAGTCTGTCTCTCCAGTTCAGAGATAACAGTGTCCTTGCTGGAAACCTTATTGAGACTAAAAGAACAGTCGTGTTGAATTTCTTTACATAATAGCATATGAGCAGTGTTTCAAGAGAAATTATTTTAAACCATTTCCTTTATTTATTTTTCCTTAAACTGTAAAACCTTTGGTAGTTGGCAAATATATTCTTAGTGTTGTTTCCACATATAGGATGAGATAAATCTGGAAGCGTGTTAGGTTATTTTGAAAGTTTCATAACGTTCTAGATTGCAGATCTAAATAGCAATAGCTAAACCATACATACACTATTAACCTGTGTTATAATCAGTATGGACACGACATTACACAAATAATAAATAATAAACTTTCAGTATTTTTTGAAAGAAGTAACAGTATCTTAAACGTCAGTTTATAGAATCTTTCACACAGACAAAATAGCGTTTGTAAACTGACCCATAAGACCTTATTTCTCCATTTTTTCCCATGGAAGAATGTGGGTGTTAAAAGGGTCAAAAAGTCTGAAAGGCATTAAGTATAGTTAAAGTATCCAGTTAATGTATGTCTTGTGGAAAGATTACACCATATTGTACGCTTTTATCCCTTGTTTAACTGTTTTAGTTTGGCAATGTGCAGTGCTGTCTTGAAAGATGAACGTGCACCTCATTTGAAGCTAAATTAATTTATTTAAGTGAAAAACATTAAAAAGTGTCTTGGTTTTGATCCTCACTGAAACTACTGCAACCATCCTGACTACTGCATTGTACTCTCATAGAATGATTCAAATCTGTTACAGTATTCCTTCACGTTGCTCGCTTTCTCTTAAAGTAGCCTGGATGAACTGTAGTTCACACAAACTGAAGAAAATAGAAAAAGTTAGGTTTTTTCTTCTTCACTGAGAGGTGTTATTACATGCTTACATTCTGGCTTTGAAGGAGGCTGTGGTGAGTGGTTTGATTTTGTCTTTGCTGTATTTGGAGTGCTTACACAGCATTTGTGGCACTCTGCAGTTTTCATAAGCAGTGAGAATTCACACCGTATAACTACATCAAGCTTTAAGTAATTTTTCAGGAAAAGTTCAAAGCAAGATGATGACTGAAATAACTTAGACTCAACTCCAAAGTAGCTAACTTTTGCATCATTAGAACATGCGTAGCCTTCAGTGATAAACTGTGAAAGTAAAGTTGTTGGTGGGAATGCTTCATAATTTGGTTGTTTCCAACTTCCTTTTAACTTTACAGACTCATAATCAGAAAATACTACCAAGTCTTTTTTTTTTTTCATCCTTGAAAAAAGGGAAAGTTTTTTGCATAATTTGATGAATTTTGCTTATAATACCTCTTCCAGTTTTGCACCATGCTGTGTTGCCTGAGAAATGTTGGTGTTTGCTTGTGTTAGGGTTGTGATGTCTTTTTTCATCACACTCTGACATTGGTATGTCCTTGATCCAAGTGGGTAGCTCAGGTTCAGAGCTCTGCCGGGTTTCTTCTGGCAAGGAAGAGATACTGGCCGGGAGTCTGGCATTTGTTTCTCAAATGTGAGCGTGGTAGCAAAAGCTGTACATGTGCTCTACTTGTTAGAATGCAGTAAAAAGAGTAGGTGACTTCCTAATAAATTTTTTTTAAAACAAACCAAAAAAACCCCAGGTTAGTTTTACAAACAATCTTATTCCCAATTGTTATTTGTGAATTAAATTTATCAAACCGATTATGAAGAATCAATAAGAATTTATTAATACAGCAAGCGATACAGGGCTGGGCGACCAGGGGAGTCTCCGCTCCACCACTGATCTGCAAATTCTAACAGGCAGAACAGCTCCTTTTATCCCACACCGAGGCCTGTTTCGATGTCGATATCTGGTATCAGGATCTTCCATTCCACATACTGAAACTACGAGCTGTAAATATTATAGCATTGTGAGTAGAGCTAACACAAAAGAACGCCTCAGGCCACCCGATTCCCGTCAATGTGTTCCCCTAAGACAGTACACAAACCCCCTTGTTGTGAAAGAAAAGCGAACGACCCCCTTGTGTTTTGCAGGACCACCTCAGATGGTGAAGAACTTTTCTAAATAAGGAATAGATAGACAAAGCAGGATCTTGCAACTTAAGATGTCAAGCTCTGTTCTATTTGTCCATGTCTTCTTCTTTATTTTGATGAACAAAGTTCAACTCATCACACCTAAGACCCCTGTCTTTGGTCCTGCTGGGATCCTAGGTGGGTCTAGACTGCTAGTTAACGTCACTTGCTTCTGCATAGTTTTTCAGTCAAGCTGAGACTTGTGTGTAAGCTCCCAGTTGCTAGCTACTGGAATGATTCGCCCACTGAGATCAGAGATAAGTTTTCTAACATAGACACCCACTAACATCCTTTTAATGCAGAAAAACATCTTATCTTTACTTGTCTGCCTAAAAAATCCAAACAAGTAGTACCCATCCCGAACAAAAGAGCTAATTTACAGATTATCTAATCTTAAACTTTTGTAAATATTTAGGCAGACTTTTTTTAAAGGATATTTTCACATCAGTTGTTTTGATTTCACATGGATTGGAGCTTTCTTAGATCTTTCCTTTCACTGCTGATGTCTTTTATCCAGCCTCTTTTCTTGTCTCTCAGAAGAAACAATAGATACTTTCGGGTTTTCTGGTGATGAAGACAGGCCTTTCGTGATAAAACAATGCAGTGTTGCAGTATCTTATTTAATCAGGTAAGCTCAGAAGCTAGTTCTGTAAAAGGGTGTCATCTTCTTCTGTTCATCTAAAGCCTTTTTAAAGTGTGACTCACCCACATGACTACTCCATATGAAATTCTTGTTGGAGCAGTTGCTTTAGATGTCAGTGCACAGAACAGTAACCTAGGTTTCTTTCCCTAGACACAGGAGATTTTCTCCATCTTGTAGTTGAGACCATAGAGGTCTCAACTGAGCAGTCCAGCTTTGTTCAGACACAGCATTAGATGTGCATTGGATATGAACTCAAAGACTTTGGAATTCCGTGTGAATCACATCAGCCACAAGCAAGCTCCATGAGAAGCTCTCTAAAACCCTGTGCGTGTTGGTGACCTGTTGTCCTTGTTATAGGAGATTTTGACCGTTGTGACCATTGACACAAATCTGTCTCAGCCTGCCTTTGATGCTGTAGGGCTGAGCTTTACTGTCCTAAAATACTTAACCAAGTTGTAGTGTTTGCCATTTGAGTCCATGACATTAAGTTTCAGATGCCAGTGCTAGGCTAATGTTGCACTTTATATTTACACTTACACAGTTAAGGTTTATGTGCTTCTCCAGCACATTGTACTGTATCCATGCTTGATACAATAAAACTTAATTAGAAGAAAGGGTAGGTTTGATTTAAACTTCTAGTGGGGCAGCTTTTTCAGAAACCTTTCTACAGTGTTAGGAATACAGGATATTTTGTGAAATGACATGAATGGTGAAATAGGAAAGTTGTCACTGTTAGGGCCTATGTTCCTTAGATTAATTTATGATATTCTTAGTAATTGCCTGGCAACATCTCAGTGAATGAAACTAACAATTTTCAAATGTGTATTTTCTGGGATACTCTTTTTGAGAATTAAACCTATGCATTTTCCTATGGAATCCTGAGATTACAATGACAGTTTGTGCAGATGGATGCTTTAAGCAGCCATCCATTCTAAGTTTGAGTGACTGATCCCATCTGGAGAATAGTGAGGAATCAGTAATGAACCAGTGTATAGTTATCCTCAAAGAAAATAAGGGCGTGTGGAGGAATGTACAAAATACAGTACAGGCAAAGAAGGAAGTCAGTGTTTCAATAGGTCTTCTGTGAGCCACTTTCCATACATAGAATGTACAGGGAGATATTAGTACAAAAGGGCTCCTTTTAAATAGTTGTTGTCGAGTGCAAACACTGATACACATTTGACAACTACTTCCTATTACATGGTTTCATGTTTGCAACCATGAAACTCTAGATTTCTGGTTTTGAGATTTTTTACATGAAAAACTGTCATTAGAAGACCAGTGAACCTGATGACATAATTTATAGGCATTCCTCATACTTTTAAGGCAAAGGAACCCTCTGTCTGGATAGCTGTGCTTTGATATCTCTCTTTTCCTTAGTAAAATAATATTTACACTTGATTAGGAGCGTTGATGTGAGCACTGTAGTTTTGTTTCCAGATAATTCAGTTTTAAAAGCATTTTTCCCCCTAGTGTGAAGAAAAGGGCCTGGCTGCCACTAACACTCTGTGATCTTCCCAGCCTATGTGGTCTTTTTGGTGTCCCATTGTGTGTAGCTTTGCATCAGCTTATCCAGCCAATAATAGATATTTTAATTAGGGTGAAAGGGAGCAGGGGAATTAAAAATGGAAATGACTAGCAGTACTTTTGCTGTTTAGAAGTATGTCAGGACTTCTGCAGGTATCCAGTGCCTGCAGATTCTCTTGGCTCAATGCTGGACTGGGCAATGAATTTAATCTATGCCCTTTCCCTGAAAACATGCTTAGATAATCTTACATGTGCTGTAGTAAGATTGTCTCCCATCTTTTAGTTACAACTTCCAATATCCAGTGTAATCCAAACCTCTAGTAACATGCTGATTAGATCTCAAGAATCAACACTTTGGATGGGGAATTTAGATTGCTGAGGGAGGGAAAGACGTCTTTAGTATGCTTCTGATTTTTATCTCCCTAAATACCACAGAGGATTTGCAATTCTCAAGCTTATGTGAAAAAGAAATGGAAAGGTAGAACACAGTCTATGTACAGACAGAGTGTTAACATACCCGTCTAGAAAAGGGGTTTAGTAGAAAAGATGTTCTGGTTTACAGCTATTGCACAGAGACTTGAAAATGCGTGTTACTCATATGATATGATTACTTTTTTCTGTACAAAAGTATTTGGCACTGCAAAAGGAACTAAGCCTGGAATGTTGTAGTTTGAAGGTCATACTTTCTGATGATGTGAAAGAAGTGTAATTAGGAATGTCTAAGTTGGTATTTAAATCTCTATGTTCTACTAAATCTCTGAGTTGAATGACGTCCATCTACTGCTGTAAGAATATAAAGAAGTCTTAATTGCTGTTTATTATGTGCAGAGTGAAGAAGAGGTGGCCTTTCAGGTGATGCTGGTCTGTTTTAATGCTTCTGCTTTTATTACCAGGCTACTGTTCACCTTTCTGACCAAGAAATTCAAGCTTGCTGATAAATTTTGTGACAAACAACTTAATAACCTCTTTCCATCTGTAAGTGCCTTAAGCAGATGCATAGTTTTCCAGGGTACAAGGACATATGAATTATGTCCTTGTCATATCCTTCAATGATATCTGAGCTCTAATAGGGATAAATTGGAGAATACAAAGGAAGTGTTAAAATATTCTTTTCTTAAACCTTATTGAGATGTGGCGCAAGATTGATTTCCACAGGCTCCTTCCAACCCCTACCATTCTATGATTCTATGAAAGTTTGTGTCACTATCAGAGTGGTGAAAGCCTGGAAGGGGTTGCCCAGGGAGGTGGTTGAGGCCCCGTCCCTGGAGGTGTTTAAGGCCAGCCTGATCTAGGGTGGGGTGTCCCTGCCTATGGCAGGGGTGTTGGAACTGGATGATCCTGTGGTCCTTTCCAGCCCTGACTGATTCTATGATTCTATAGTGACTTACGGTGGGGAAGGTGCTTTCATCGTAAAGCCTGTGTTGCAGCAGGTGCTTAGAACTTGTAGAAAACAAAATGGATGTGTTTCTGTGTGACTTGGTCTGGCTGATCCTGCTGTGGCAGGGGGATTGGACTAGATGATCTTTTGAGGTCCCTTCCAATCCCTAATGATTCTGTGATTCAATGATTCTCTGGAAGAGGGGGCAGGCATGTCATCAAGACTGTAAGGATATGGTGAAACTCTGCAGAAAGAAAATTAGGAGGGCCAAAATACAGCTAGAGCTCAACTTAGCTACAGCTGTTAAGGATAATTTAAAAAGTTTCTACAAACACATTAATAGCAAAAGGAGGACCAGGGAAAATCTCCATCCTATTTTGGATTCAGAGGGAAACCTAGTATGGATGATGTGGAAAAGGCTGAGGTGCTCAATGCCTACTCTGCCTCAGTCTTTAGCAGTGGAACTTGGTGTTCCCTGGACAACAGGGCTCATGGGCTGGGAGACAGAGAGGGAGAGCAGAGTGAGGCCATCACAGTTGGAAAGGAAGTGGTCAGCCACCTGCTACACTACTTAGACACAAACAAGTCTATGGAATTGAATGCACTGCACCCAAGGGTGCTGAAGGAGTTGGCAGATGTGCTGCCAAGCCACTTTCCATTGTTTACTCAAAATCCTGGCTAGCTGGGGAGGTCCCAAAGGACTGGAAGGTGGCAAATGTAACACCCATCTACAAGAAGGGCAGAAAGGAGGTTCAAAGTAAAATTAAACCTCATACAGAATATGTTTCCTCTCTTTTATTGCTACTGCTCTCAGCAGCAACGTTTTTACTTAAAATGAAAGAATGAGAAATACAAACAAGTCAGCTGTTTACCACCACATTTAAATGAGAATTTTATATTAATTACGAAAAACTCATAAAAACTCCACTACAACTCCAATACGTTAGTCCACATGAAATAAATAAGCCCTATTAGTTCCACTGATTGTGATTGTACTAGCATGTGGTGTTCATAAAATGATCTTTAAACGTGATAAATACTGATGCAAAAAGATTAATTTTTTAAAATTCAGGATTTATTGTAAAAGCTGCCTGTGCCTTCATCTGAAGAGAGACCATGCATTTTCTTTCCAGCTGGTTCTGGGCTGAACTAGATTTGCTAAAGGACCAAGAGCTGTAACAGGTTGCTGAAACAGAGGGTTGTCGAGTGTTCAAGAGAAGAGTCTTTTCCAGACTGGTTGTCTTATCGAAAGGCAGGAGATCCAGTTGTAGCCCTTTCTTGTCCACTGCTTTGCATAACTGAAAAAAAACATCATAATAGGTAAAAACCATTTTTCCAAGTGCACAGTTTAGAATCCTTCAGTCAAAACCATAATCAGGAAAGAGATTTGAGCATTCAACAGTGATGCAATTTAGAGCGTATGTGGAGGAGGAAAGGTAGACAAACAGGCCAGGATTATGAGTGGTTTTGATGGTTTAGAAATCCCACAGGAACAAGAAATCTATAAGCCCAAAAATACCACATTTAGATTAGAGAAAACTGTAAGTTTATATTGGTGTGGCCACTGCTGCAAATGCTCAGTTGAGAGAGAGAGGAAGGTTTAGTGAATTTAAGCCATGAAGGCAAGAAGAGAAGAGGTCTTGAGAATTGTCTGGAGGAGAGAATTGCCTTGGAGCTGAAGGCGGCTTACGGTCATAGAGAAAGAGGAATCAAGAAGAAAGACTGTGTTTCAGTTAAATTAATGAGAAATTTTATGGTCAGAATTCAATGAAAGCAAAATACGAAGAACAACAGGTTGTTTTCAGAAGGTGATCCAACGTTGCAGGTTAGATAAACCAACACAGAATAAACCATAAAAGCTGCAGACTTTGAGTCATGTTAGCTGCAAACATGAAGAAATGCAATCTGAACATGCATGTCTCTGTCTATACGTACAAGACCCAGCCATCAATCAGCAGGTCCTTACACAGTGCTTGTCACTAGGCACTCGGATAACAAAAGATCCAATTTTTGATTCATGTGCTGACATTTAAAACAATAGACTCAAGTTCATGTGTCCTGCAGAGAAATGTATAATGCTGAAATGGCTCATAAATATCTATTACTTATCATTTTAAAAAGAACATCAAATCTCTCTTTCAAAGGCAGATAAACTATTATTTTCCACTGTAGACTGTAGCTAAAGCTTATAGATGCTACTGTAGAGCCTTCATGCTTTCAAAAGAAATGTATTTACTTAACACCAGGTAACATGCAACCTTTAAAAAAGTAAAGATCTGTAAAAGATGCAGAAACGCTCACAATTCTTGTAGTATTTTAAGAGTTACAAGGAACACCTTGCTGGGTAGAGGAACAAGTGAATAAATGCCTTTCAATGCAGTTTACTAAGGGTAGAATGGGGCAGTTGCAGTGATTATTCATTTCAAATCTAATACAATAAAATATTCAATATGTAGTGAATTTATTTGTATAACTTGATTCAGAATCATTAACCTTAATTTATACATAAAACCTGACTGGTTTTTATTTTTGGGGTTTTTTATGTGTATTTTTTATGCACTTTTTACTCTTCTCTGGTTTAAGCGCCATTTCTTTGAAGAACTTGTGCGGGGAAATCTGTTAATTGAAAATACTGACAGGATCCCCAGAAGGCAAAAAAAAAATCAAGTTGAAAATGATTCTGAAGTTTTACTGAAATATCAGAAGTACCTGAAACTCATTAACTTCTCTTTGTTGAAAGCATGCTAATGGAATGAAACTGTTCCATTCACCACTTCAGCATAGCTGAAGAGTTTCCTAATAGATTTTTTTTTCCCCAGTAACCCTTATGTTATCTTGCCAGACTCTTGGTGCCTGAATAGAATCACAGACTAGTAGCAGTAGTTAAGAATTTATTAATTAAAAAGTAGTAAAATATTTCAATCTCTCTCTATATATAGATAGATTCATTTGTCTACCTTCCTCCTTCTCAAGTTCCTTTTCCCTTTTCTTTTCTGCTTCTGAGTAGGGGGCAGGTGTTTGTGGTTTTGACTGGCTGAGGGTCCTTCCTAGTGAAGAGTTCACTTTGAAAAGCAGCCCACTCTGTAGGTGCTGACAACGTGAGTCCCGTTGTGCTCCACACAAGCAATAGCTTACTGTGGCACACACATTGAACCATAAGTTTCCTTGCTGTGCATACTGCTGATCTCAGACCCCAAGCAGACCTTAGCATCTCTCACATAGTCAAGGCACCCCAAATTAACCCAAATACATTGCTGATTTTTAAGCCAACATAAGGAGGTTTTTACCTTTACTCTTTGATCTCAGCAAGTGTGATGAGTTTTATAGGAATTTTTTAGAAATCTCACATCCTAAGAAACATTCATTTCTGTCCATGCTGATGGCTATAGAGTAGATCAACTGTAGCTGAGATCTTAGCTCTGAGATGGCCCCCAAACACCCTGGAGACCTCCTGCAGATGGTCTAAAGCATTCCACAATTCATGTTTATCTGACAAAGCAAAGTGCAGAATAGTCAGAGGCTGTGTGAAATATTTTGAGCCACACTGCTGCATTCTATAGTGAGAATTTGGAGGATTAGTTTGTGTCTGGTTCCTATAGACCCCTAGGCCATTCAATCTTATCCATCATGGTCTGGAAAGGACTGTGTTACTTGTACACAAAGTAAACAGTTTGTCTCAAGGAACCAGTGAAGTTAAACCATTTATGAAATATACTGTATTAGCAGCTGAAATCAGATAATTGAGCGCTGTGTAGGTTACATCTGCTTCAATTTTCATTAAGTTCGTAGAATCACAGCATCATTAGGGATTGGAAGGGACCTTGAAAGATCATCCAGTCGAATCCCATGACACAGCTGGATCACTTAGACCAAGTCACACAGGAACACATCGAGGCGGGTCTTAAACGTCTCCAGTGAAGGAGACTCCACAAACCCCCTGGGCAGCCTGTTCCAGTGCTCTGTCACCCTCACTGTTAAGTAGTTCCTTCTGATATTGATGTGGAACCTCCTATGTTCCAGCTTTCACCCATTGCCTCTCATCCTATCACTAGATGACACTGAGCAGAGCCTGGCTCCATCCTCCTGACACCCACCCTTCACATATTTATAGAC
>JAOXOE010026702.1:0-20743 GCA_028565055.1 Phoeniculus purpureus
CCCCAAAGACCCCTTGGGCCGACGTGGATAGTTTCCACGAGCGACCGAAAAAACAGTAAAATTGTTTGTGAGGGAAAGAGGAAAAAAAAAAAAGAGAGAGAAAGAGAGAGTAAGTGGAGAGTTGTTTTTGGATCTGGCTTTGCTGAAGGTTAGAGGGACTCTGATGCTGCAGGGGGAAAAAGTTCCCTGAATTTTCCACTGGCTGCAGGAAGAGAGCCCATTTAGTCATGGCTAAGCAATGTCTGCACACACACCAACTAATCTCATTAGGAGTTTCCGTTCCCTAACACAGGAGGGTTTTGTGAAGCCCTGTCAGCCTTTCTAACGTTGCAGTTGAAAGGGAGACAAGTTGCATCTTTATTTACTTAGGGATGCATAGACAAGTTTATACAATGCAACTTCTTTTCGGTCATGAGGACTCCAACTTCAAAAGTCAATGGTTTCCCTTAATTTCAAGCAGAAAGTCGTGGGTCATCTCATACTTTGCTCGTGCAGACTTTTCAGTGATTTCAGATTAAATGTAACTTGTGTATAAATAGTTCCATAGGGTGGCAGGGGGATTGGACTAGATGATCTTTTGAGGTCCCTTCCAAGCCTTAATGTTCTGTGATCCTATGAAGAGCAGAGATGGAGTACACAGCAGGCTGTGTTGTGATAAGCGCTTTCTAATAGTTCTGTGAGAATTGTATGTAACTGCATGATTTGAGAAGATTTGTGGCAAGATTACTGAGGTGATGGGCATGTTTCAAAAGAATATTCAGTCACTTGACCTTCCTGTATCGGTGCTTTACATACCTAATTATCAAGTGATTTGGTACATGCTGCTTTTCGCTTAGTGGTTTGTGTAATTATTTTGTGATGACTTGTTTTCACAGTGGTCATGAAAGAAGTCAGTATTCCTGATTAGAAAGAGTCTTGCCATGCCTCACTGAGCTTTAATTTAGATAAGAAGCTAGCAAGTTCTTGCAAAAATAGTCTGGAGCAAACAAAGAAAATGGAGTCTTGCTTGCAAGGGGGCTTTAACTGAAGGAAGTGTAAGAAAAAACAGTTAACACAATTGCATGTATTAAGTAACACCTAGCTGCTTCGTTGAATTATCTCATGAAAGCATTAAACTAGCAAATATTGTGCAAAAACTCCTTGTACTTGAGTAGAGAATTAATTGCAGTACAACACATGTTTACCTTTGAGGATATTCAGTGTTTCCTATACTTCCTCTATCCAAGTTGCACAGAAAAGTTCTTGATAAACATCACTTTACAGAGGACTTTTACGAGTGGGTTAGTGACATGCATGCCTCTTGATTTCCTAGTTGGGCAGAGAAGAATCTTTAGAAATGTGGACCAAAAAATGCCTGTTCTCTGTTTCTATCAGGTGCGGTAATTGGGTCACGGGAGCCATTTTCCAATTTTGGAGTTCTATTTGATTTATGAAATTCAACATTTTAGAGAACAAAGTGCATTACTCAGTTTAATTTAAAAAAAAAAAAAATCTGTCTAATATGTAAAGGCACTGTTAGTGTGGCACACAACTACAAAACTCATAGTGAAGAACATTCCCTGGCTCCTGTTATCTGACTTTGAAATATGGACACTAAATTCTCCACTTATGGCGTTAAATATTGCTGGAATTTCAGTGTGAATCAGTGTAGATGAAGCACACAAATTCATACACACATTTGTGTGTGTGTGTATGCATGTCATCTACCTACACTATATATACTTCATATATTGTATTCACTGAGCATAAGTAAAAATATCTCTGTGTCCTCATAGAAAAACAGATGTAGTGTGCTGGTTGTGTGTTCTGTATGTTTGAAAGAGTGAATGAGAAGTATTTATGAAATCACAGAACATTAGGGATTGGAAGGGACCTCAAAAGATCATCTACTCCGATTCCCCCTGCCACATCCCCTAGATCAAGTCACACAGGAACATGTCCAGGTGGGTTTTAAGCATTTCCAGAGAAGGAGACTCCACAATCTCCCTGGGCATCCTGTTCCAGTGCTCGGTCACCCTCACTGTGAACAAATTCCTTCTCATAGTTATGTTCCTTACAACAGTTCTGCTTGGGATACAAAAGAAATCCACATATCACGTCCTTCATGATTGTTTCTGCTCAAATAATAAAAATATCTCAAAAAAAAAGATGTTTTCACTGTAAACATCTTTTTGTTTCACTAACCCTAGCCCTAAACCCTAAGTTAGATTTTATTCTTTACCTGTTTTAATTTGTGAAATATAAAAGCACGTGAGGAGAATATGTACTGTTAAGGGATGAGATGATGATGTAATTGTTGATATCTCAGTTTTCCTAATCACCTCCGAGTTGTTCCTTAAAGGAAAAGAAAAACCCTACAGGCTGTGACTAACTTCACCTAGATGCAGCAGATGAAATAAGCAACACAATCTCAAGGGGAGAAACTCTGTTAAAGCCTTCCTTGATACTGTGTTTATAAACCACTTCCCACATGGATGCTTTTATGTGTAGAAACAAGACACTGTTTTGTTTTGCTCATTAACAGTGCTCACTGGTTCACAGTGATTCTCTGCTCCTGTTACTTAGTGTTATCTCATGAAACTTAAATCGTGAAAACGAATCAAGCATCTCACTCGGAAGCCTGAAGTATTTTCCTTTGCTGTGTGTGAAGTGTGTAGTATGATTCTATAGTGACTTACTGTGGGGAAGGTACTTTCATCTTAAAGCCTGTGTTGTAGGTGCTTAGAACTTCTAGAAAACAGTATGGATGTGTTCTTGTGTGACTTGGTCTAGGTGATCCTACTGTGGCAGGGGGATTGGAGTAGATGATCTTTCAAGGTCCCTTCCAATCCCTAATGATTCTATGATTCTAATATCATTTAAAAGGCTGTTTGAAGACGTCAATGGCACAGAAGACAACTTCGATAGATACAGAAACCTCTAGTGTATCAGCAGACAAGTCAGACTACAGAAAGAATAATGTATCCTTTCCAACTTAAGCAGGAAATTTCAAGGTAAAAACACCAAAGACAACAAGAACATTAATTCACTAAAGAAGCACCAGTCAAAAAAATCACAGGTGAACAGCTAGCACTCTAACTCTTGCTCTTTCCTTGGAAAAAACCCACATCACAATGCTCTATTTCATGAAAACAAACCTGCCATTACTTTTTTCATACAACTGTGTCATCACTGAACCTGTAAAGATCATCATTATACCAATGTATCAGGAAATAGGTGTTAGGAGGGAACAGCAGGCCTGGGAGGTGAAAAAGAATGCACATTTGCATGCTGTACAGAAAACAGAAGATAAAATAAATTAGTCTGTACCTGGTGTGGATAGGCATCTCCTGAACCCATTTGTCTCTTGTTCTGGTCAAAAACGATCCACAGTTGACTATCAAATTCAGATTCATACAGCAATTCACAAAGAAGTGGACAGCTTGGAGTTACTTCTCCACTCTTAGGCTATAAAAAAGTAGTCACAGAATCATTAAGGTTGCAAGAGATTGCCAAGATCATTAGCAACCCAACACCACCATGCCCACTAAATCATCATTCCAAGTGCTAGACCGACTCGGTTTTTTGAATGCCTACAGGGATGGTGACTTGACCATGTCTCCAAGACAGCCAGTTCCAACACCTGATCACTCTTTTGGTGAAGAAGTTTTTCCTAACGTTCCACCAAACTTCCCACAGTGCCACTTAAGGCCATTTCCTCTTGTCTTATCACTAGCAACTTAAGACACCATCCCCCACTTCCCTAGAATGTCCTTTCAGGTAGTTGTAAAGGGCAATAAGGTCTCAACCTCCTTTTCTACAGACTAAACAATCCCAGTTCCCTCAGCCATTCCTCCTAAAACTTGTTCTCCAGGCCCTTCATTAGTCTTGTTGCCATTCTTCAGACCTGGTCCAGCACTCAATGTCCTTGTATTCAGTTGCCCAAGACCTGAATACAATATTCCAGGTGAGGCCTCATCAGTACTGAGTGGGATGATCACTTTACTACTGCAGACCACACTATTTCTGACACAGGCCAGAACGCTCTTGGTCTTCGTAGCCACCTGGGTGCACTGCTGGGTCATGTTCAGCCAGCTCTCAATCAACATCCCAGGTCATTTTTCACTGAGCAGTTTTCCAGCCACTCTTCCCTAAGCCTGTAGCATTTCCTATCACTCCAGACCTTGATAAACTGTCCTCCTTCAACCTTCTTGTAGGTCCCCTTCAGGTACTGGAAAGTCACTATCAGATCCCCCTAGAACCTTCTTTACTCCAGGCTAAACAACCCCAGCTCCCTCAGCCGATATCCACAGGAGAGTGTTCCAGCCCCCTGATAATTTTTGCGGCTCTTCTCTGGACACACTCCACCAGGTCCATGTCCTTCCTGTAAGCTCATTAAAGTTAAAATCTGGGTTTAGAACACATGCTGTAGTTACTAAACACTTAAAAAAGCGGTCGCCCATAACCCTTACCTGATGGAAGTTGTAGGTCAAAATCATCTCATACAGTTGGCGATTATTTGGTAAAATATCTCTGGAACCCAAAGGTTTAATTTTTGCACTCACTGGTCTGCAGTTACACAGAGAATAAAAAGAAGGTGTTTTTAAGAAACATTTCCTCTATCAAAATTTGTCTTAAGCTTAAGTAGGAGCATATTTGAAATACCACAGAATCCAGCATTTGCAATAACATCTTTCAAAATATTATAAATATCCAGGTAGCATAAATTCCTCAGGTAAAATGAATGTCAGTTGAAAACCAAACTTTGGTGAAATTACAGACACTGCCAAAGGTGGCAGCCAACACGAGTTAGCAAGCACACCTAAACACTCAATATTAAAGGCCATAAAATAAATAGATCAGGCTTCTTCATATCTAACATCGATGCTGCAATCAGCAGTTTTATTTATAGATTGAAAGATTACAGACACAGTTAGAGGACAGAATAAATAGCTGATAGTTTTTTGTTGCAGAAGATTGTATCAGAAAAAAATATCTAAGAGAAGAAAACTTAACATTCACTACCTATGCAGTTTTTGTTAGCTCCCATCCACTTAGAACAAGCTACTGTTCAGAGAAGGACAAACACTTTAGATCTTAAGCATCAAAGTACATCATAATGATATAGAAAAATCAGAGCTTCGAAATAAAGAATAGCAGAATAAAGGTGACCTGCCATAATTTTTATATTTCATTCATCCTTAAAGCTTTTAATTACATGACCACAAGTTTTCTGTAAAGATTCTGTCAGGTCTTTTATTGCTAAGAGTACAGACTAGTCACCCAGTAAAGTAACTGTAAAGTCCCTTTAACCCAGGTTTCCTAGCCTGTCAGATATCAGATACACTGCTGACAGAAGGCTTCAGAGCTTTGTAATGCCACAGGATACATCTTCTCAACACCCTGCTTCCAGGCATTCAAAACTAAGACGCTTTTCAATACCTTTTTTACCTCTGTGTTGACTCATTACTTCATTCAAGAGACATTATTAATGCCTTCATTTAAATAAGTATTTCTCATTAGTTCATTTAACTGCATCTCAGCTATCAGATTAAGGCCTCACGCGTTACACACAAGAGCATCTTTACAAAGAATGAGGCCAATATAGATTAAGGAACAGTTTTATTTCCTTGCTTAAGGGACATAACAGCAGGCATTTCTGACTCTAATGCCAGGTGGCATGTCCGTTTAACAACAAACACTTAGTGATCTCAACTCAAGAGTCCAAAAGCCCCAAACGGGGACAAAGGTCTCCACTAAGAGATGGCAACCTTTGGACTACTGTCCACTGGGAATTTATCTGGCCCAAGTCTTAAAGCACTGCTTAAATTGTATGGTAGTTCTTGTTCCTCCTGAAGTGACCAACTTCAGTAATTGCTGCAGTAGTGAAGAATTTTTCAACAAAGCTTTCCCACTCAGCACATGTCAAAGGGACAACCACAAAATACTACACCAGATCCTACTACAACACTTTCCATCATGCAAGAGAGAATAGTCTTCCCAGGTCAAACACTGAGCAGGACTTAAAGCAACTGCTTAAAAAAACCCAAACAAACAGTAGTACCAAGCAACTACAACTTGTTTCCTTAGGTATTAAAGTGCCTTTTACCTGTAAGTGTCTCCTTCAGAATCAAGGGAACATTTTAAATTTTTGTAAAATGAGGTTAAGTAAATAAATAATTTTTATGGAAAAAATTACCATAAAAGAAAAGGAAAGAAAAAAAGATGCAGAAACATTAATCTTTCAAACCTACTTAAATCTGACAAGAATGTTGTTGCTATCCTAAATTGCACTGATGACTTGTTAACACTTTAAGCTACATAATTTTCTCACTTCCCCAATACAGTTCACCAGAAACTACCTGAGTGTTTGAACCCAGCTCTTCAGATTTATGCTTGGAGCAATATCTTCATACTTCAAAAGGGACTGAACATCAAACCGTACGATGCCTTCGGAAGCATGCTAAAGGAAAAGCATACAACTGTTACGCTTCTGTGCACTTAATGTCAGACGTGAATCAACTGGTAAGTCTCTCAAAAACACAACACAAGGTGTATTTATCTACACTGTAAGTTGCAGTACTGTATAAGTTTGAAGGTGTCACAAGTTTATTTTACAACAGATACCCTACAGAACTTGCAAAATTTTAGCAATTGTATTCCCAGTCCCTTAATAATTTAAGTGTTCTTCAGAACTGCACAAGTCTCAATTTGGGAAGGGTTGGGAGTATTTTTGCACATTTGTGACAATTTCCTTTCAACATGTAATTCTGTAAACAAACTTATTATTCATCTAGAATCTTGCACCGAGTTTTTTTACTGTGTTCCTGCTTAGGACTTTTGTTATTAAAGAATAGTTTTGTAAAAAAGAAACAATACTACATCCTCAGGTTAGTGATGGGAAAAATAATTTGAAGCTTTTTTCCTAGCAGTATTCCATGACAAAGCCACGGGAGTATCGGCACTATTAAAATGTATTTTATGGAAGCTACAGGTGCTCAAGAAGGAAAGGCTAAACTGTTTGTGTTCTCTCATTTTTAAACTCCCATTACTTATCTGATGCAAACCTGTTGGGATGGAGGATGCTGCTGTGCACATTATCATCATCTGTAGTTATTATCCCAGTCTACCAGTTCAAGACTCGGTACACCTTAGCAGAATGCACCTACTCTTTTCTCCTTTTCCGCCCCCCCCCCAGTTTACTCAGCCCTGGGAGCCTTAATACATCCAAATTTGCTCTGTGATTTGTAATTTGCTCTGGCACTTAGCTCAAACAAAAAGGACAGATTAGCATGACGCTGTTTCACATTGTTAATGTCATGTCAGCTCTCAAAGCCATCTCCTCAGGTAGTGAAAGACAAAGCAGTCAATCCAAGCACCAGAAACAAGACAAAAGTATTGTAAATTTTACAATACTGATGTATTTAGCAACTTTTTCAATCCTTAGTATCACAGAGCTGTAGAAATACTGCCCTTGCACTGTGGCTTCAACTGCCCTAAATGAATCTCAAACTATCTGGTACAAGTCAATAGAACACAACCGTGAAAAAAATTCATGATGTTTCTGAAAACAGTATTGAGAGGACTCTCTCTTAGCAATAGTAATCTGAATATTCAGGAACTGCGGTCCCAGCAAAGGTTCTTCACACAAACATATAGCTACAATTTCAGCCTTTCAGTATGTCCCTTCCACTGATGTTGTTGGGTTTTTTGGTTGGGTTTTTTTTTTTTAAACTTTCCCTTACTGAATTATAAAATGCGTAGAGAAAAAAAAATCATAAATACTGTTAACTGGCATTTCCATGGGACTAAACTCCTTTTAACCTATTTTTAAGAAAAAACACAAACATCTAATTTTATAGAGACATTTTTATTCTTTCCAAATACAGGCAACAGTGAAGAATATCTTTATTCTGAGACACAACAGGATTTCAGAATAAGTCAAAATACACACTCTGAAAACTTACCATGTTTAGCTGAGGAGTAGCACAAAGTACACCGTGGAAAGAAATTGTGTAATTAATGCTAACATCACTAAGGCTTGCCCACCACCGAGCAACACAAAATTCGATGGTCTTTCCAGCCTAGGTAATAAAAGCACACAGTTAGACTTTAACTCCCACCTTCCCCTCTATTTACCCCAGCCTCCCTCATCCCAAGCTCCCACAAAAATGGACTACAGTTCAAAAAAAGACCGCGTTATGCCCAGTCTACTCCAACTATATAGGTTCGTACAGTACCAAATAGGACATTATACTTGTCTCAGAAAAAACAAGACCGTTCCACAAAATAGGATTACTGACGACAACATCAAAGCAGAATGTCAGGGGTATACTATACAGATGAACTTACAGCTTTTCAATGTTACCTCTTTCTTTCCTATCACAGAATATTACGGATTGGAAGGGACCTTGAGAGATCATCTAGTCCTATGCCGCTGCCACAGAAGGATCACCTACATCAAGTCACACAGGAACATGTCCAGGTGGGTTTTAAATGTCTCCACAGAAAACATCTCCACAACCTTCCTTGGTAGCCTGTTACAGTGCTCTGTCATCCTCACCGGGAAGAAGTTCCTGCTCACATTCACGTGGAACCTCCTGTGTTATAGCTTACACTCACTGCCCCCTGTCTTATCATTGGATGCCACTGAGAAGAGCCTGGCTCCATCTTCCTGACATCCACCCTTCATATACTTAAAAATATTAATGAGGTCACCCCTCAGTCTCCTCCAAGCTAAAGAGACCCAGCTCCCTCAGCCTTTCCTCATCAGGGAGATGTTCCACTCCATCATCTTTGTGACTCTGAGTTGGACTCTTCTCAAGCAGTTCTGTGTCCTTCTGGAACTGAGGGGCCGAGAACTGGACACATTCCAGATGTGGTCTCACCAGGCCAGAGTATAGGGGGAGGAGAACCTCTCTTGATTTACTAACCACCCTCCTAATCCAATCCAGTATGCCAAGAACTAACAACCAACTAACACACGAGGGAAAAGAAATCACCAAAGAGCTAACCCCCCTCCCAATCTGTTTTAAGGACACCTTGCAGAATCAGGAGCTCCCCCTGGAAAAGAAGCACCCACCCACCAGTCCATTAAAAATTCTAGGACACTCACATGCAGTACCCACAGCTCTGCTTTTCCAAAATGGGATCTCATTAGCACATATTGTGTTTGCACACTAAGGGTTGGTAGAACCCTTAGAATTAAGCATCTAGTGCTGTTTGGTGTTAATTAGCCCTTTAATCCAGAAGCCAAACCCAATGAAATCCCTTTGTAAGCAAAACGCTTCTTTGTGCAAGCAATTCCCTAATTCCATCCTCATCACCAAGACTCTGGTAGCCACATTGGGCTAAGGCACAGTCACAGTGGAAGCAACCATTGGCCACCTTCGCTCTAGTCTTGACAAACACTCATTCCAGACAACTCCAGGTACCTCAGGGAAAAATAACAGTGAAGAACTGGGAGGCCAGACGGTTGTTTTATCCCAGCTGAGATCAGCAACCCAGGCAACGCCACGGTCTGTGCAAGAGCGGGTCAGGACCTTCTCACTGCAGGAGGGATTGGACTGGATGAGCAATGAAGGTCCCTTCCAACCCAAAGCAGTCTGTGCTTCTCTGATTTCATAGCCTTCCAGCGCTGCCACAAAACCACTGCAGCATCACCTGGCTCCAGAGCTGGCGGGGCTGTGGAAAGTGAGTGTGTGGCACCCTCTAGGGAGTAGGACACGAAAGACAAACCAACTCAGCTGCTCTCTCGTTTAATCACTTGTCAAACAGACTGTTTTTAGACAGTCTTCTCTTTACTACAACAACAACAACAAAAAAAACCACATCAACAGCTGCACTACTGAGAACCTCTACGGAGGAGTGAGGTGCTCCCCACCAGAGCAGCAGGACTAGGACTGCTGCTTCTGTCCAACCCTCTGAAGTGCTATGTGATTCTAGTTGAGTGACTGACCACAACTGAAGCAGAACAACTTAAACCAAAAGCTATGCCAGGGCAAGACCGAGACACTCCACACCGGCACCGCTTCTAATCTAACAGAGGAGCAAGAAAAAGAGGCTCCCGACGGGGCTTGTTCCCATTCTAAGTCAGCTGCTAAATCCCTGCTGACTGGAGAGAATTTCCCTTTGAGGGAGGCTCCATCTGCAGAGTTCAGCCAGGAGCACAGAACCCAAAGAAACGATCTCATCCCATTTCCCAGCAGAAGCTCCTGCAGCTGCAAAACAGAACACGAAGCACAAAATGCGGCTAAAGGAAATGCAAAGTTGGATTTGTATGCACAGGGGCCAGCAAACACTGTGTTGTCTCAGGTGCTGACATCCCATCATCACCAAGCAGAGTGGCTCCAGTTGTGTCCCTTTTCTCTGACGGGGCAGATCCCACCAGAAGAATATGGATATTTCCACGGGCTTCGGATGGGTTTTTCTCTTATCAATACCAACAATTCAGCAACAGCCTTTCCCAAAATAAAGAAGCAAAGAACCAGGATTCTGAAAGTTTGTCAGGCTTTAAATATTACAGAAGAGTCATGGGGGGTTTTGTTTGGGGTTTTTTTTGTTTGCTTTTAAAGTATTGCTCAAAAAACAACATAAACCTGAATGGTCCAGGGAGAGCAGACCGAGCAGCTCTGCCCCACAGTATCACAACATATCCATGACATTCCTAGGGCTAGAGCACAAAGAGCAAGGTCACAAATTCCTACCCACCAAACACAGACTCCTACTGGCACAGCCATCAGCTTCCACAGGACAGGTGGGATCCAGCAGTGGGATGTGGTGGGACATGTAGTGCTGGCTCCAATCATACAACCACAGTCACCGATTACAACAAGGGGTTGAACAGCTCCAAAACTTTCTTAGCAGACCCAGGACCTCAGGGAGGCCCATGTCGCCCCTCCTTTCACACCAGCCAGGAGGTTCAGTGGGGCAGCAGGACCACCCACAGCACCATCTGCAAACCCCACATGGTCCCTCAGCCCCACAGTCCTAAGTGGGACATTGGACCACTTTTGAGAGCAGCCCACACTCAGCACCTCTGCTCTGGCCCAAAACAAAGAGCAACTCCAAAGCACCCCACACTTCAGAAGTGCTCTTGCTCTGCTGTTTTACCAGCAAATAACCTGCTTGCTCACCAGCTCCCACCAGTACCAGCTATTTTAGCCTCTGAGGAGCAACACCACAGGGTTCCGGTCCCTGGACGAGCTTTGCTCTACAACATGTGGTTTGCATTCCACATCTCATATCAGGATTTCACTTCCCTTCCTTTTGACTTCAACTCCAGAAGAGAACACAACCCCCCAAGTCCCACCCAGAATAACAAACCTGCCTCGCTGCTTCGATTAACATTGACGTCCACGAGGCTCCTTATTCAGCTTCACACAAAATCAGCAAACCCAGCCCAACTGAGAGTTGTTTGGGCTCTATTTGAGAGACTGCAGCACAGGCTCTGGAAACATATGTCTTCAGTTTGGTATTTCAGGCTAAAAAAATCTTCAGAAGGATAATATTTTGATTAGGAACATGTGTGTTTTGAAAGATTAATACTGTGCTCCAAGGGAGATTAAAACATGAGTAGAAACGATGAGCTAAATGCACATATGTGCAACGAGTTTGCATTCCTGCCGGCTGCACGTCAGCACTTCATCCTATTGAAGCCTCCATCATATCTGCTGTCAGGAGGGGGGTTTTTTATTAGCTGATGGCTATTTTAAAAATTGTGATCTTGTAGAATCCTAGCCAGGTGCAGCTTCAGGCCAGGATGAGAGGGCAGGGCCTGAAGCTGCCAGGAGAGGGTTAGACTGGATGTTAGGAAGCCCTTCCTCACAGAAAGGGTGATCAGAGCCTGCAATGGAGTGCCCAGGGCAGTGGTGGGGTCCCCATCCCTGGAGATGTTGAAAGACAGCCCAGCTGTGGTCCTCAGTGCCCTGGTCTGGCTGATGTGGTGATGTTAGGTCATGGGCTGGGTGAGCTCAGAGGGCTTTTCCAGCCTGTGATTCCATTTCAGAGCATAACAAAAAGAAAATAACATCTTCACCTAGCAGTGAAGAGAAGTGATGTGATTCTCTGTTTTATTATGACCTTCCAAGGATCCTCTCCTCTGTTTAATCTTCTAGGACTTTGCAACCCCAGTAGGAAACAACAGACAGTGCTTTTCAAGTAATCCTCATTATTTGCCAACTAATTGATTTGAGGGAAGCAATCAGCTCACTAATTGTGCTAAAAGTGCAATTAGGGTTTTAAATAGTCACCCAACTTCCCAGACCACCCCCTCCACCCGTCTTTCACCCAGAAAAGCTTCTCGGCAGACCTCACCGCTCCATCAAGCGGCACCTTCCAGCTTCCATACCTCATGTATGGCATCTGATTTGAAATAAACTCTGAGCTTGACTGCCAGCCATGATCAGAACCTGCTGCACCCTGGTACAGACATCCCAAGCCAGAGTTCACACCACTGCTGGTCAAGTGAGGGAGCCCTGGTGAAAGGTTATGGGAGGTTCACCAACATCTTGGAGTTGCTGCTGCACTTTGGCTGTGGGTGGCACTTGCTTGGGATTTCAGGAGACAAGAGTAAAGTTCACCTCAACAAAGTAATGGGGAAGACAGACCCATAAATCTACAGGACCCATCTGCAGATTGATTAGGTGATCTGAGAAGCATAAAGGGCACTACAGTCATTATTCAACTTGGGACCCTTAAGGAACACAGCATCACGCCAGGAGACACAAGTTCTGGAAGCTCTGACCTGAGCTTGGTTTCTCATTAGGGAAGAGCAGACTGAAACGGGATGTTAGGAAGGAATTCTTTAGCAGGAGGGGGGTTGAACACTGGAACAGGTTGCCCAGGGAGGGAATTGAGGCTCTATCGCTGGAGAGCCAGGCTCTTCTCAATGTCATCTGGTGATAGGACAAGGGGCAATGGGTATAAGTTGGAACATAGGAGGTTCCATATAAATATCAGAAGGAACTTCTTCACAGTGAGGGTAACTGAGCATTGGAATGGGCTGCCCAGGGGGGTTGTGGAGTCTCCTTCTTTGGAAACATTTAAGACCCTTCTGGATATGTTCCTGTGCCACTTGGTCTAGGTGATCCTGCTGTGGCAGGGGGATTGGACTGGATGCTCTTTTGAGGTCCCTTCTGATCCCTAATAATTCTATGATTCTATGATACTCAAGGTGAGGCTGGACAAGATGCTGGGCAACCTGATGTAGTTAAGGATGTCCTTGCTCGCTGCAGGAGTTTGAACTGGATGACCTGTGGAGGTCTCTTCCAACTTGGGCCATTCTAGATTACATGTTTCTATCCCAAGGAGCAAACTACACCAGTATGAGCCCATTGGTTACAAGTAAATCCAGTCTCAGTTCCCAACTGTGTCATCCAGATACAAATCTGACGGTGTTACAAAGTAAATAAGAATAAATGGAAATGTTGTTATTTAGAATAGATTCTGGTTAAAAAATACAGAAGACATTAAATTTTTGCTATTCTTGACGTGATCCATCCCACTGTAGCTACCACAGGGGTTAATATTTATGAAAAAGACAACTGAACATCAAGCAGAACAAGAAACATCATTTCCTGCCCAACGGTCTGAAAGTGGCTGTTGCCACTGCGCTCACGCCTGGGCACTGTTGACTACTGTTATCTTACAGACACCAAAACCCTAATGCTCTCCTAAACTGATCCCACGATAGCACTGAGAAAGTACTAGTTCTCATGGGCTTCAGTTTTTGGTTTTGTACCTTTAAGCCAATTTTTGAGTATTTCTGGTATTCTGATATTGACTACTTTGCTTACTCTATAGTTGTCCTTGTTAGCTAATGGTAGTGGGACTTGTTTGGGAAACTGGGCATGGGGAACACCTTGGGCACAGGCAAACACTTGGGTCAATTTAGAAACATGTGCAAATCTGCTGATAAATTCACTCCTCAAGACACTGCCCTGTGTTCCACATTGTACTGAGCAGGGAACTATGACATGAGAACTCACAGAATCACAAGGTTGGAAAGGACATCTAGTCCAACCCTCCTACAACAAGTAGGGCCATCGCTCACCAGACCAGATTGCCCAGAGTCTCATCCAGCCTGACCTTGAACAGCTCCAGGGATGGGGTCTCAATCACCTCCCTAGGCAGCCTGTTCCAGGGATCCCCCACCCTCAGATTCAACAACTTTTTTTCTTATGTTCAACCTAAATCCTCCTTTCTCCCGCTTCATCAAACCATGACCCCTCATCCAATCATTTCCTGCCCTTATGAACAGTCTTCTGCAGCTTTCTGACAGGCTCCTTTCAGGTGCCAGGAGGCCACTATTCGTGAAGGAAAGAGCCATGGCAGAGAGCTTTCAGCTCCAACAGAAGTCACTGCCTATTACTGTAATTATATTTTAGTTAACAAACCAACACTCTAACAACAATTATCCACACAAACCCACTTGTAGAGCTTTGCACCAAAGCTAGGAGGGAGGCACAGTGTTAACCCCAGAGAGCTGACAGAAGCAGCAGGGCTGGACAGAAAGGCATGGGACACCAAGGAGAAGGAGCTGAGGGATTACCAGCTTGAAGAATCAGCAAGAAGAGCTCTGGGAAGAAGTGGGGTTTACGACAGTGTGGATGCCAGCAAAGGCAGGGAGCCTGACACACAAGCAGCACAGTGTTCCCTGCACACAGAGGGGGCATTAATGGAGGCTACAGGACAAGTGGGAGAAAGACACAAAGAGCACCAAGGACTGGGGACAGGGAAGGGCGAGGGCAGCAGAGGAGGGAGGGGGTGGATACGAGAATGAAGAAATGAGAGAAAGATAACGTTCAAGTGCAATGCATGGGCCATACTCAGGAACTTTGAAGGGTTTTTGTTGCAGGCACAACTTTGAAAAGAAACAAGAAACCTCCTACTGAGACACCTCAGTCATTGTGTCCTGCTGTACTCCTGCTCATCCTCAGAATCATAGACTCAACCAGGTTGGTAAAGACTTCCAAGATCATCAAATCCAACCATTAACCCACCTGTCCCATGGCTACTGCTAAACCCTGTCCCTGAGCTCCAGCTTTCACGACTGTGAAACATGGTCAGGGATGGTGATTCACTTCCTCCCTGGGCAGCCTGTTCCGAGGCCTGAAGACCTTTTCCAGGAAGAAGTTTCTTCTCCTGTCCAACCCAAACTTCCCCTGGTACAGCTTGAGGCCTTTTCCTCCTGTCCTATCACTTGTTCCTCGTGAGAAGAGACCAACCTCCACATCTATAATGCAAGTCTTTCCCTGCTGTCATTAAGTAAGTGATTAATCCTGCCTACTGCCACACAGTAACTTGTACCTTCCTCCTGAAACTGGTCTGCAAACGGTTGTCCCCTTCCCTGTTGTCTTTTACTGCCAACATGCACATTGACTTGGAGCTACCAACTCTACATAAATCACACCCTCTCCATCCTTTTCCAAACCAAGCAGCCATAAACCACTTTGACCCACTATGTTTCCTGAACTTCAACTCTTTTCCAAGTTCTACAGAAACACGTGAACACTTGGGTGTAGAAACATCTACAAACCTAAACAAACACCAACAGTAAAAAAGAATGAGCAGGAGTTTTCTGAAAGACACCTGAAGAACAATTATCATCCACCATGACTGCAACTGCTTTGTGGCAGGGATTCTGAGGAAGCCACGAGGCTAAACTCATGCTGAGCTGAGGAGAACAGCACCATTCCAGTCCACCCAGTGCTCTGTGACTTTGTTTCCCCAACGTTTGCCATTTTAGCTGTTTAATGAGGCAGCATTTGCAGAACAGGGGCCCCACACAGTCACGCAGAGAGTAACACATGTTCCTTGTGGAAAAGGCCACTGATGCTTCAAGTGAGATGGGAGCTTTGGAGCAGGCAGATGCTTTTTTAGTGCCTGGCTTCCAGACAAGAGTGGCGCCCAATCTTTCCCTTCTGCATTGTTCCTTTAAGTGCTCCTCATGTGCTGCTGTTAAGTCCCCCTGCTCTACATGGATGGAAGGAGAAAGTTGGGTGCCTATATGCTGATGATGGAGCTGTGACAGCTCAGCACTGGTTCCAGTATGCATCACAAATACAGGAACACAAAAGATAGGGACCACATGGTATTCTGGCCAGCAGACCAAGAGAGGGGATTCTGACCCTGTGTTCTACCCGGGTGAGACCTCACCATGAGTCCTGTATCCAGTCCTGGAGCCCTCAGTACAGGAAGGACAGGAACCTGATGGAGCAGGTCCAGAGGAGGCCATGAAAACGATCAGAGGGCTGGTGCCCCTCTGCTGTGAAGACAGGCTGAGGGAGCTGGGGTTGTTCAGCCTGGAGAAGATAAGGCTCCAGGGGGACCTGATAGCAACCTTCCAGTCCCTGAAGGGGCTACAAGAAGGCTGGAGAGGGACTGTTTACAAAGGCCTGGAGTGACAGGACGAGGGGCAATGGTTTCACACTAAAGAAGGGCAGTTTGAAATGGGCTGTTGGGAAGAAGTTCTTCAGCAGGAGGGGGGCTGAACACTGTAACAGGTTGTCCAGGGAGGGAATTGAGGCCCCATCCCTGAAGATCTTCAAGGAGAGGATGGACAAGGCTCTGGGCAATGTGATCTAGTTGAGAATGGTCCTCCTCACTGCAGGGGAGTTGGATGATCTTTAGAGGTCCCTTCCAGCCTGGGCCATTCTAGAATTCTATGAAATATCTAAGTCTGCTCACTTCTGGTTTTCGTCATCTCTCCCTTTCTCTCAGCACGTGGAACCAGAGGTGTGACTCAGAACCTGTTTTGCCAAGGTCTCTCCCTGTCAAAGCACAGTTGCTCTGTACCTTGTATTTCCCTGCAGTTTGCTCAGCACAGCTTGAACGTTCAAAGCCATCAGAGAATTCCAGCCAAAGGATGGACAGGTTTTAGCCCCTGAACCATTTTTGGAGACATTCAAGGTCATGGAGACATTGCAGGTCAGGTTGGACCTTGGGGCTCTGTGCAACCTGCTCCACTTGAAGATGTCCTTGCTCACCGCAGGGGGCTGGACTAGACGAAGGTTTCCCCATTGTTCATCCCAACCAGCCCTGTAATTCAGAGCTTATTAATAAGCCTTGTTCTGGCCCTTTACTGCATTAATTCCAGTCACAGAGGTAGGTAGAAGAGGGACCAGGGAGAGAGAGGCAAATCAGAGGAACTGGAGTAGGGAGTAAGGTGTCTAGTCATTCCAGTTCAGAGGGAGCATTTCAGTACTATTAGCAGCTCTTAACACGAAGCCTTTTTTTTCCCCCTTCTCCTCTGCCGTATCCAGCTCCACTGCATTCATTAAATTTCATTATATCTACATCATTTAATTTAGGTCAGCATGTCAGAGCAGCCCAGAATCATGTTTGCTTTATGTCAGTCAACATTACTCTCAGAGCTGAAAAGCCCATTTCAGAGTCTTTGGTAGAACCACGCTATAGTTCCTCCATCCAACGTAAAGTCACAAGAGGTAAACTAAGAACCTCAGTCCAATGCCATCAGACTTCCCAATTTGTGACCACACACATGGACAACAGCTAGTAGTAAGTTCATTGATAATTAATTACTAAAACATAGTACTGGGTTGGGTCCTAGTTATGGTTTTCTTTTCCCGAGTCTGCAGAGAGAAAACCTCATTTTGCAGAAGGCTCTTCTTGGAAGGAGGGACCCATCTCCTTCTCCCCAGAACCACCTGGGATCCTGACAACAGTGACATAGTTCCCGCTGCTGCCTGCATGGTGTGAACCCAGAGCTCCTCCTCTGGTGTGTTCTTATCAGAATCAGAACTTTGATTCTTATTTGGATAAAAGAATTTTGGTTCTTTGACCAAAAGGCAAAGAATATTTGCTTGAAGTGCATCAGCATGAGGAACACAACATGCTGTGTTTCACAACACACCGGCAAAGATGCTGCCTGTGTGTTGTGAAACTCCTGCTGCACAAGAAGCTGAGGAAGAGAAGGAGAAGAGGCTGGGCAGCAGCACCCTCAGTGCCCCAACATGACTCTCTCCTTGTATTTGTAAAGTCCTGCGTAGAATCTAAGACCAAAACACAGAATCACAGAACAACTGAGGCTGAAAAAGCCCTCTGAGCTCATCCAGCCCAACCCAGGACCTAACATCACCATATCAGCCAGACCAGGGTACTAAGGGTCACAAACAGGCTGTCCTTAAACACCTTAAAGGATAGGCACTCCACCACTGTCCTGGGCACTCCATTTCAGTGAGGAAGGGCTTTTTAACATCCAACTTAACCCTCTCCTGGCAGCTTCAGGTCCCCCTTGAGTCTCCTCTTCTCCAGGCTAAATATAACCAGGTCCCTCAGCCTCTCCTCATCAGACTTTCTCTCCAGTCCCTTCCGCAGCCTCATTGGTCCTCAGGACCCACTCCAGCCCTTCAATCTCTTCCTTGAAGTGAGGGGCCCAGAACTGCCCCAGTCAAGGGGAGGCCTCACCAGTGCCCAGTACAGGGGAACAAGCAACATCAACATCCTGCCTGTGTGCTCAGTGCTAGAGATGACAAGTCACACACTAAAAATATATTTAAATAATCTGTTTTTTCTTATCAATACAGCCAGAGATAAAGCTTGTTGCCAACTTAAGACCCCACACTTGGTACAACGCAGAGAGCAAATACAACCCGTCTGCAGAAACGACTGAGTTGTGCAAAACGCAGGCAATCCCAAACATGAACACAGAAACATAGAATCATACAGGCTGGAAAGGATCTCCAGCATCATCAAGTCCAACGGTCATCCCAACATCTCTCTAGCCCCTAGCCCATGACCTCAACTGCTTTAGCGACTCGTTTTTTAAACACCTCCAGGGATGGGGACTCCACCACCTCCCTGGACAGTCTGTTCCAGTGCCCAACCACTCCCTCAGGAAAGAACTTCTTGCTAAGATCCAATCTAAACCTCCCCAGACACAACTTGAGGCCATTTCCCCTCACCTTATCATTAGTAATTTGGGAGAAGAGACCAGCACCATCCTTGCTACAACCTCCTTTCAGGTAGTTATAGAGAGCAATAAGGTCTCCTCTCAGTCTCCTCTTCTCTAGACTAAATAACCCCACTTCCCTCAGCCGCTCTTCATACAGTCTGTGTTATTTGTGTAAGAATCCCATTTGGGTGACTGTTTCACAGCCTCTGACCTTGTGCCATTGAAGTCACACACGTTTTGACTGCTGGAAGTGACGTACGTACGCACTGCAGAGCTGCTGCACACAAGCCACAACAACATTAAACCTCCTTCTGTCCCCAAAGCCAACACATGGCTCCATCTTTCACATTCTGCTTCATTCTGCTAATTCTCCCCCTCCCCTGACTCTTTTTTTAGCCTTTTAAGTAGGGGAGGGGGGGAAGTTACTGTGGCTTGTATAAACTGAGGGTGTTTGGAGCTGCTCGAGCTGACTCACTTCCCATAAATCGAAAATAAAGTGTTAGTCAAGCGACAGTCAAGACAACAGCAAAAACTCTGCTTTCAAACCTTTCCCTACCTCCTCGGTGACATTAAGGGCTTATTTGCACCAGCTAACACCAGTTATTCACCAACCTGACAAATCTTTCTAGTGGTTATCTTTGTTTCTTTCCTTCGTTTTATTGTCTTCTTCAGCCTCTCTTTTCCCATAAAGTCCTTTCTCTTCTCTCCCATCTTCTCCAACGCATTTCACTTCTTTCTAAACCATCTTCTGCCCTTCTGTGCCTCCACCCTCACAGAAGTTTCTCTTCCCTTATCTCCTTTCCCTCATTTCTGCATCAATTTGATCCCCAGAGCCAGTCTCAGATGAAGTTCCTAGAATAGCTGAGGAGAAGACTTTGACCCTTTGTTGGGCTGCAGAGGAGGGAGCTGAGCAGCCGGGGAATGTGCAAGCGATGCATTCCTGACAGAGCCCTTTGCTTGGTCTTCAGCCACCAGGTCCTGCTCAGAACCACTCCAGTGTCTTTGTGACAGTTCCTTGAAAACCTCAAAACAAAGAAAAATTGCTGAGAAAGGAGGATACTTGCTCAGATGGGGGCTCAGCTCAGACAGGTAAAGGACGTGATGCTAAGTGTTAATTAAAGATATGCGTTAGAGGACAGGTTTGAGGTTCACAGGTCTGATACAAACACAAACGAGCTGTGTAGTACTCCAAGACTGCATAGGCAGAAAGCTGAATCCTACATGTCCCTGACACGTTGTCTGCCCTGAGCACGCTGTAGCTTATCTCAAATACGAAGGCTTGCAGCAACAGAACCACCAGCTCTAGACCACAGATAATACATGGTTTCACAATGCATAAAGCTAAAGGAGATGGTGGAAGTCATTGCTAGGCCACTCTCCATCATCTTTGCTAAGTCATGGGTACCAGGAGAAGTGCCTGGGCGCTGGACGACAGAAAATGTCACTCCAATCTTCAAAAAGGTTAAGGAGGAGGACCCAGGTAACTATAGACCAGTCAGCCACATCTCCATCCCAGGAAAGGGGATGGAACAATTTATCCTTGATGCTGCCTCTAGGCACATCAAGGACAAGAGGGTCATTAGGGACAGTCAGCATGGCTTCACCAAAGGGAAAGTCGTGCTTGACCAACATTACAGCCTTTTATGAGGGCATAACCAGATGGATAGATGATGGCAGAGCAGTGGATGTGGTCTATCTTGACTTCAGTAAAGCATTTGACATGGTCTCCCACAGCATCCTCACAGCCAAACTGAAGCAGTGTGGTCTAGACGATCGGGTAGTGAGGTGGATTGTGAACTGGCTGCAGGATAGAAGCCAGAGAGTAGTGGTCAATGGGACAGAGTCTAG
>JAOXOE010026703.1:0-20743 GCA_028565055.1 Phoeniculus purpureus
ACAGGATGTTTTCTTTCCTTCATAAAAGCACAAACCTGTAAGTCTGAAAATTCTACTAATTTTCAAACCACAATACTCACCTACAAAGCCTTCCACTGGAACTTGATTCAAGTCCATCAGTTCAGAGTTCAGTCTCAGATGAGACACCATGCCTCAGGCAGTGACCACCAACAAAAGGGCACCAATGGGTTTCATAGCAGCAGGCATGGGCTAATCATCAGTATCAATGTAACTGCATTGCTGGTCTGGTCTGTTTATGATGCAGTGGTGGTAAAAGCAAAACTATTGCCTTTTGGGGAACTACTTGGCGGTTCCTGGTCTTGATTGCTTGGTTCTCATGATCACAGAATGAAAGGTGTATTAAATATTCCAAAAGACACATATTATAAAGATATTTCAGCAATTGTTTTTATAGGTCAAGTACCCAATACGCGAAGACAGGGAAAAGCCCTAATTGACTCCTGCTCTCTTTTCCACAAAAGTAAACTTCTTGATTTTGTTGTCCTGGCTTGCTCTCGTTCTCCAGAATTGCTGAACTTCCAAGTCCCTTACCTATCTCCAGTCCTCTTCCTCATGCAACATGAGTTGGTTGCTCTGCAACAGTAAGGGCAAGCTTCCAAGCTTTGGAAAAAAGGAGACTGTGAGGTGACCTCATTAATGTTGATAAATATGTGAAGAGTGGGTGTCAGGAGGATGGAACAAGGCTTTTCTCAGTGTCATCTAGTGATAGGACAAGGGGCAGTGGGTTTAAGCAGGAACATAGGAGGTTCCACATCAATATGAGAAGGAACTTCTTCATGATGAGGGTGACGGAGCACTGGAACGGGCTGCCCAGGGAGGTTGTGGAGTCTCCTTCTCTGGAGACGTTTAAAACCTGCCTGGATGTGTTCCTGTGTGACTTGATCCTGCTGTGCTGTGGTGACTGGACTAGATGATCTTTTGAGGTCCCTTCCAATCCCTAATGTTCTGTAATTCTGGGTCACTGCACATCCCAATTGCTGTGCTTGTACTACAGGAACACTGAACAGTAGATCCACTTTTTTTTTTGTGGAAAGTGTGAGCTGGAGACAATTACATGAACCAGCTGACACAGGACAGATCTTCAGAAAGGATGAAGAAGACTAGAGTAGTACTCCACACTGCAGCCTGTTTTTAAACTCTGATCCCCCACAGGCTTTTGTTCAATTGCTGTCTACAGTTAACATGCTTCATTTTGGGTTCTCAAGTTGGATTAAGCAGTCTAAGTATAAGGAAACAACTTTTTCTTCCTTAGTTTGAGAAGGAAAGTGTACATGACACTTCACATCTTCACATTTTAGGAGACACTATAATGTCAGGGAGCTAAAAAAATTCTCTGAACCTGGGATATTTATTCCGGCAAAGCAAAGATTAATGTCTCTGGTTTATATGTTAGAAACTGCTGCCTGTGTCATGATGCACAGAGCTGGTGCCACAGAAGTATGCCCCAATTCCACCTTCTCCTCATACACCTCACCTTCTCCTAGCTCCTTCTAAGGAGCTAGAAGGCATTTTTCCTAGGGGGAAGGCTTCAGTTTTGAAGAGAAATAATATTTTGGAAAAAGTCTCATAACCCCACAGGGAAAGAACAATTACTTTAGTGGAAAGGTTTCCACTTATAATTCCCTTTCCTCCCCTAGACCATCTTCTCTTCCAAGCTGACACGACAACAGCAAAATATTGGTGGGCAGAAAGTTCAACACTCTTGGTTCTGGCTTTTTTGTTTCTTGCCTCTGCAGGAGCTGGGAGAACAGGCCACAGCATCCAGTAACTAAAGAAAAGTAAGTGTGGGATCTGCCTTAAGAGGATCACACAGTCTGTGTTGCACATGCTGCTGCCAGGATCTGCAAACACTTGTGTGGTTCGGCTCCACAGGGTGTAGAGCAGCAAGGTCTGGCTTGCTCTCCCGCAACCCCCTGTTTGCTCCCTTTTTGTTACTTGCTCCTCCACCCCTGCTGTTTCTCAGTCCTCCCAGGTCTCAGGATAGGACACACAACATTTTATTATTCAGTCAGAATATTTGGGTGACCTTGAAGGTCAAATGACATACTACCATTTGCTCACCCTCTTCCACAGCTCCTGTAGCTTCCGTGGGTTGCAGTTCTTTTAATTTATCTTTTCTCTCTCCCCCCTCTAGAGCAAACAAGTTCATGTTTTTCCTTTTCAGGGTTCATGTCAATGAACAGTCAGGGTAAGATGCAAACCCGCACAGAGGAACCTCTGGCAAAACCTTTGAATGTTGTGCATCTGTGTGAGAAGAGAAATGTCAGGAGTAGTTAGCAAAAAATGACTAGCTCTGGTCCAACCCAGTGACTCTTCTCCTGCCAAGTTCTCCAGTACTCTCTGGATGATCCAGCACAGCTTTGGCAAGACTCTCTGTTAAAGCTTTCTTCCTCCTGTTTACCTGCTGTCCGGCTTAACTGGGAAACTATGAGTTCAATAGGAAACGGTCATTAAGGCTTCAGGTCATGCTAGCAACAACAGGGAGAGTCAAAACAAACCTAGGCCCACCACCACAACAAGATGGTGTGGACCAAATCCAGGAGGGACCTGAAGAGCAGGAGAAAATCACAAGTGCTTCCTTTGAGCTGCTTTTATCCCTGTCTGGTGGATGTGGAACTGTGCCTCCATACAACGAGAGGAGGACCTGGCACACAGGAATGGTGAAAGTAGGCTCCCTTCCAGCTGTGTAATGACTGCTTTCTCATCTTGCCTGGAGATGACTATCTGTCCATGGACAGTTTCACCACTGTTCAGTCCCATTGCAGGAAACCAGGCAGATTTGCCAATGCATGATTTGCTTCATCTGTAATATCCTTCTGTCTTTTACTCATCTTCTCCTGTGACCTCAGCTATGCCAGTTGTTTCCAGCTAATTGGACCTCGTGCCACCTACATACAGATGCTATTTCCTTGGGTTTTCTAATGCCACTGAAAATTACATTGTTTGGGAAGAAACGTTTGTAGACATCTTAGGTGAGCTGACTTGTCACAAGCCTTTCCCAGATACTTCACAGTACGAGTCTCATATTTTCCCAAGCATTTCATGCTGACCTACCAAAAATGCTCCATTTAACACTCTCCAAAGAGGGGCACATTGCTGATGCTTAGCTGGCATGGAGCAATGATAACAAGTCAACGTGTAACAAGGACCTCGCACATGGAAAGAAAAGATACTTCTCAGTCTGTGATAAAACTTGTGGTACAGAAGCAGACAAAGATCACAAAATTTCCTACTGTCCTCCACCCCCGTTTGAATGCTCACCCTTCTTTCCTTGGTGTTTTGCTAACCCACCCGAGGTGTTGCTCAAGTGTTACAAAACATTTAAGCACTCCAGCCTTACCTTGAGACCTGACTCAGTCTTCCAAGTTACCTCAGCTCCAGGGAATAAATTCAGCTGGTGGGAACTATCCCAGCTTCTAAATTAGGTATACAGAGTCTTTAATGTGTAGCAGAGACACCAGGCTGAGCTTAACTCCTCACTCACTGGAGATGAAGCAAAGTGCTCATGAAGTTGGAGTACAGCCTGTCCCTCATCCTAAGCCATCCTGAGCTAGGCAGAGAAAGCTAAGAATTCAAGACCCTCAACAAAGTGAAAGAGTTATTATGCATTGCTCTTTTTTATCCATTTCCTTTGCTCATTTTATCCCCCCTCTCCCACCAGGTTGTAAAAACATCATGCAAGCCATGGCTCTGTCTTGTGTCTTTGTAAAACGCCTAACGAGCTCCAGATCCTACAGCAACCTTAAAACACAGAGTGGGAGAATATGTTAAGTGGGGGAGAGTTTTCTGATAGTCAGGAAAGGCAGGAGATCCAGTGGCAGGAAGGTGGAATAAGAAAGTAAACTAGAAAATGAGCTGCAAATCTGTGACTTTCAGTATAAGGATAATTAACCACTGTAAGACACTCACTAAACATCTGGTGAAATCAAGTCAGGGAGTTGTCTTAAAATGTATATGCTGGTTCAACCACAAAATTACCAGCATAAAAGTGTGAATTACTGAATGAGGCTTTCTAGACCATGAGAGGGACCAGAACAGTCAGAACATCCATCCATCCATCTATCTGTCTTTCTTTCTCTTTCTTTTCTTTCTTTCTCAGAAAGCTCTCAGTTAAAAAAAACAGGAAGACGAATGCTGAAGTGAGGAGGGTGGATACAAAATCTTGTCTTTATTCTTTACCATAGGTATAAATCTTCCCCTCAGATTCATTTTTTCACTAACAAGCATTTAAAAATATGATTGTCTTCTTTTCTGCTCCTTTTCTCATCTGCCAGTGTATGCACCTTGTAAAAATAAAAGAAAAGCAAGGCAAAAAGCAAGAGAGAAAGGAACATGAAATGAAATGAAATAGAAAAAAGGTTAGGAAAGGAGAGGATAAGGGGAGGGGAGGGGAGAGAAGAGCATACAAGAGGAATGGTCTTGAACACTTGTTTCAATATGAAACTCTTCTTTTGCTTCACACAGATACACAGCAAAAAATGTCAAAAGAGTGGAAATTAAATAATCATTCTGGTTTCTTCAGCAGATTATGTTCTTTGTGCCATTCCCCTGGAGCCACACTTTCAGGAGTTTGCTTTGCAGTTCTTTTCTGGAAAGACCAAGCTTAAGATCCATTCAGCTGTTCCAGCTCCTGCATGCCTGATCTAATTTTGTGGTTTTGTGCTTGTGGATGTGCAGCTTTCCAGTGCTCTCACATTTTCAGGGTACATAAGAGTCAGCACAGTGTGACCTCACAAGGGGTTGACTTTGCACTGATCAGGTCTGGGGTAGGAATTAGATCAGCTGCACAGTGAGAATTCCGTTCCCCCTGGGCTCAAGGGTAGCAATGATTGGTTGTCTTGAGCATTGACTGTTATTAGTCTCTAGTTTCTTGCCAGATAATTTGGCTGTACCTCCAGATTTCTGTAGGGGATAGTTGACTACTACACTGGGAGTATCAGCTAGATTGCACCACAATTAGCTCCAAGGCCTTCCCACAGACAAGTAATGTGGACAGACTGCATATTTGACCTCAGGATCTCTCTTACACCTTAGTATAAACACAAATAACTGTGTCCTTGAAGATGTCCTTCAACAAGGCTCTTGACTTCTGAGCTCAAGGCTTGAACAAGCCACACCTTCGCTCCCAAAGTTTCAGACCTTCTTCTAGAACATCCACTGAACCTAGAGATGGCTGAGCCACAAGAAGACACAGCTGACTCCTTGGACTTGACAAGAGAGCACAGATGGGAGGATGCAGACAGATCATACAGAGCCAGGGGAGACACCTGGTCACGGCTGTGCCATTCCTGTGTCTTGGGACTGACAAACGCAGGAAAATCTATGGAGAGACTTACTTCATTTAGCTCCATGTCAGACATCCTGCAGCTTTAAAACAGATTTGTAGTTATTAGAAGCAACAATCTGTAGAGGGATATTAAAGCTTTTTTTCAGTCTCAGGACAGTCACAGGGACTACTGAGCTGCTCAGCAGCACAGAAGGGGTTAAAAATTCAAGATGTGACATTGAAAATCAGTGTGAGATTAAGATTAGTTCTCTTCAGGTGAGCAATGGAATTTGCCAGTTTCCCCAGCAGATACCAATGTGAGCATACTGCAGCCCCAAGAAAACCAGAAAGAAAACACAGATGGTGTGAGAGGAAAATAGCCCTAAGGGACTGGATTTATAAAAGGAAGCACGGGGCAGGTCTGAAGCACAGGGCTGGCCAAAAATAAGTCTCCCAGAGCAAAAGAAGATCTGAGAAAGGTGGGCACTTTTACTGTCAGGAGAGAGTTGTCCTGATGAGAACCACAGCAAAGGTGAGGTGTGATAGGTACCTAAAGGAGAAAACTGTGTACAAAGGTGGTGTAACTGTACCAGAACAGGAGCTGTGGACCCTGTTTGGCAGTGAATAAAAGGAAGGACACAACCGTGTGCATGATGTGTGTGCTGAAGTTTCTCGCTATGGACAGTTTAAGTCCTTTTGCAGAGGAAATAGTTACTGAGACATCAACAAGCTGCTGGCAAATAGGGAGTAAATGAGGCTGTTCTAGTCTACGAAGGAGTTCGTGTGTCACCACCTTCCTAGGAGGGCTTGCTTGGCTTTCTAATTTTTACTGGAACTTATCGTCACAATGCCCTGACGAATAGGGAAGGATTTGCTGTTTTTCCAGGCAAGTGAAACACTGAGTAGGAATTATCCTGGGGAATTTCCTTTATTATTACCCAGGAGCTTTTTCAACTTTGTGTTGGTTTCTGGCTGATCCTGGTTTTACTTCCATCCACCAGCCCATCTCCTTCAGCTTGCACTAAGAGCTGGCATCTTTCTTCACTGGCTAAGCCTGCAAGTTGGGGGTGCAGTGCAGGTTTTATTTCTGGATGTTTGTGGTTCTTTCTGTGAAATTCTGAGCAAGGGAAAAGAAATTCCAAGCCAATTAACTAACGCAGAGAAAGAGTAAAATTCATCAAAGAAACAAAGCCTGGTAAATTAGTCACTCAACTGATGGCCCTTTTTATTTTAAATCCACTCGTATGGACTGGACCCTCAGTGGCTAGAGGAAAAAAATCCCAATAAAAAAGCTTTGGTTTTGCCTACACAGCACAGACTGATTAAAGGCCTTTTGCTGGGTTGTTATCCTTTTATTAGCATGAATCTAATAATAATAATATCACCACAAGTATATTTACTTTGCTGATGCCAGAGGGCCTCCAAGCAAGTTAATAAAACGCAGCTCAAAGAGTGCTTGATCACTAATTGGACAACGTGCTGAAATAAAACTGAGAGCGAGGGTGAATTAAAAGCCAAGGATCCATCTCCAGTGCATGCAGGCTGACAGAAGAGCCAGCTGAAATGTCTGCACTCTTTTAGCAGCAGCTTCAGAGTGCTGTGTATATTGAACACAATGGATGTGTTAGCTATTGGCATCTGCAAAGTAAACAGATCTATATATCCCAGTCTTAGCTTCTGAAAACAAGATGCTAATCTGTCTCTGCTCAGAGCTCTCTGGCTCTGGGTTTTATCATGAGGCCAAATCCACAGAAGGGCAGAAGGAGGACTAAATCTAAAGCTGTAGAAGTTATCAGAAAAGCTTCCAAGTTTCCAGGTGGGTTTTGGTCAAACCTAGTTTTCTTTTGCCTTTCACCCTTACTTCAGCACAAAGACAAACCTTTGGTATAGGATGCTTTTGGTGGCAGTCTGTGTTCATTAATGCTGTGGAGAAGCTTCATCTGACAGCCCTGGAGACTGAGTGTGATCTTCTGTTGTTACCACGTGACATACAGAGCACGTTTCTAGGCTCCATATTCCTCTTTTTCAATCCTCACTCACTTGCCATTGGTACACTTGAAATATTGCTGCTCAGAGAAGGAGGAGAAGCTGCATGGGAGAGACGTGTTGAATAGGCAGACGCTCACGAAACTGAAGTGAAAAGGACATTAGTCCTGTGGTAATTCCATTTCGCTTTAACCTTCACCTGCTTTTCCAGCTTGTCTTCCATTTCCCCTTGTCTTTTGGATCCCATCCTATCTTCTGTGGGAAAATGCTGGCAGCAGACAGCTGGTAGTGATCACATCCAAGAAGAGGCTTCATGCTCAAAGCCAGATGTGTGGCAACAGGACATGGATGAGGAGGTGGAAAGGAACTGGGAAGGATGACCTTGAACAGCTGGGAGAGAGGAATGAAGCTATTTGTCTCATGCCCATGACACAAGTGGCAGAAGGAGAAGAACTCTCTGAAGTTGAGCTCTGATATCAGAAGATCCTCCATGAGCTGCTGGATTAGATGTGATGGGGTCTGGGAGCTGAATAACCTCTCACATTATATGCTTGAAAGGATGGGTAAGTGGCATTTTCCCAAAGCATTACGGATCCATAAATATTCTCATGCTGCCACAAACAGGGTTGCTAGCTGGATCATGTCCTTTAACACTGCAGGATGAGAAGCAGGACAGAGGGACTACATTGTGCTGTAGTCTTGAGCACACTGCAGGAGTGCTGTTTAGTGAACCCACAGTCTCGTTCCAGACATGCTGCTGTAATCCACTCACATTTACCTCCACATTGATTTTTCAGAACCCACGTCAAGGCAACAGTCATTGCCAAAACATCCTCTCTGCCCATCCATTCAGATGCTTAGGATGGTGAAGGTTTTAATTCGTCACCTTGCACCAGGGTAATGACTTGAGCTTTCTGCCACATGCAGAGGAGGTTTAAAAAGACAAGAGAAGGGACATTGTTTTTTCAATGAGTGAATTGATTCTTAACTAAATCAGGCACAATTACAAAATGGCTAGTGAGCTTTCTGTGAGAAATTCTCCTTGGCTTCAAGAGTCTAAAGCTACTAGCTCAAACCCCACAAACTGCATGGAAACACAGCCTTTGCAATTAGATCACAAACGTTTGTGGGAACCAAGTGAAACTTTGAAGAAGTAAAAATGAATGCAATCTAAAATGACATGTAAGTAGCAGTTGTAAGCAGCTGCACAAATGCGTGGTGGGGAATTGCTATATGAACACTAGATTAAACAAGTGTGGGGCACATCACACTGGAGGTACGTGCTCTGTTATTTAACAGGTACTCATAGTTGCATCCAGGCTGTACAGATGATGTATTTTAAGGTACAGCCATGTGATGCAAAAGGACAGAGTTAAGGCCGAACTGTTTCTGTCATCCTTCTAAATTACCTTAAGATTAGTGCTACACAGACAATAGCTTTCTTGCACAGGATGTTTTATTTTAACATTAATCTCAACTCTCTCCCTCCCCTTCACCTCTCTGGATCTCTGGGAATAAGAGCAGTTCTCACAGGAGTGCTTTCCTGTGACCCAATTATCTAAACAGAAAAACATAAAAAGGTCTCCACCTAAGTCATGTCATGCTAACTCAGACTATTTTTTATCTTTGCTGAAAGGAGAAGCTAAAAATACATATTGTTTGTGAGTGATGAAAAATGGACCCTGCCTCCTACTCTCAGGAGGTAAGAAGCCTTGTCACAAGTGAACTAAATGAACTAAATTAATTAAAACTGCCTTCACCATCCTCTGCCAAAAACCTGGGGTTTGTTCATGAATAAGAGGTGTGCTTATCTCCCCCCAAACTCTACATGCCCTTACCCATACAGAGTGAAGTTCTCAGTGGTGCAAACAAGCGGTAACGAAGAGGAGGTCACTTTTAGGGAAAAGTAACTTAAGTGCTTGTGGGTGTTCCAGGCCATGGCAAGGGACATACTTCATGTCACTCAGAAGAAGAAAGGAAGGGAGTAAGAGAGGGAGGGAGGGAGGGAGGGAGAGGAAAAAGGTGGTGTGGTTTTTTTCCTGCTCAGTGAGTTATCTCCCTTGATACATACGAAGAGTAGCTGAACTCCAGTTACCCCTATTTGCTCTCTGTCATACCCATCAGTTTTGAATCTCAATTGCAGTCCGTATCTCAAGACTTTAGCGCAGAGCTGAAGCCACAGATTCCTCATGGCAGGGACATCAGCAGCTTTTGTGCTTGTGTCACACTAGTAAAACCAAAGCATTGCTGGATCACGGATGACTGCAAAATCATGAGCTATGGTTTGATTCTGTGAGAGATTCTGTATACTGCTGTTTGTCTGAGAGCCGGTTTGCTATATGTGGCATGAATTTCACAAGGAAGAGCATTAGCATCAGGTATTCAGGGTCCTCCTCATCTCATGTGATCCACTGTTTATTTGGAAAGTGTGATAGATTGTACTTGTTATTCCATATCAGCTATTCTCTAGCTTTTAAAACTGTGGCCAACCAATCAGAAAGGAGTTGAAACATCCTATAACTCTGGGTCCATATTTGGCAACGTAGCCAATCCACTGCCAGACACTGTCAGATGCTGCCAGGTGATTATTCATCAAATCCATGGGTTGAAGGGAACATAAACAGACAGACAAGAGCAATCCTGTTCCCCCCCCACACCCCAATTTTCCTTTTCCTTTTCAGATCCTATGACTGTCTTTGGGCAAAAGCTCCACTGAGGTTAGAGAAGGGGATTTATGAAACTGGTGATCTAGAAATAAAATAACTTTGCTTGTAACACAACAGTCCCGTCCCCCCCCCCCCCACTGCAGAACAACTAGTACTGTAGTTTCCCCCAGAAACAAGCAACATCTAAACCAAACCCTTTCTGTAACCACCCATCACTCTGAACTCCGTCAGCTCTCTCACCCCATGTGCCTTTTTCATCTCCTCTGCAGGAAGACTTTCCAAATTGTCAAAAGGAAGGGTTTTCCCCATTTCTTTTAGTATGGCAGCATAAGGCACTAAGTGCAGCAGGGAGACTCTGCCATGTTAAAGGTCAGTTGCATAAGTTCTCTTAAATGGCAATTAAACGACTCTGTGACAAACAGGATGCACTTGGAGTGCAGACATCAGCTCTGACCTTGGGACCTGGGAGAGTCTGGGAAAGCAAAAAAAAACACTTTGGGAAAATAAACATAACACCCAAAACTGTAAAGCAGATGAATCAGCAGAGAAACTTCTATCATTTTCCCTATGTCGCTGGGGATGTGCAAAGTGTACTAACACTTTAATTTCTTGTGGAATGAAACAGGCTGTCTTAAGATCAGCTGTTGGTCCAGCTGTTAAAAACCAACCTGTCGAATGACCCAGTACCAGCACTGTGAGTGACCAGGCATTCCAGCAGTCTGAGGGTGGAAGAAGCATATTGAAGCCGCATCTGGTAAAAGATACGCAGCTCTGTGGTATGAGTGTGGGAGAAGGGATGATGCAAGATGGATTACAGAACTTTACATGAATGAGAGACAAAAAAGCAACTCTTCCTGGGAGGAAGGGGACAGGAGAAGCTGTATCAGACCTGCTGCTCCTGGCCAGCAGCTGAACTGAAACCTCAAAGGGGAGTGTTCAGGGACAAATGACAGCCACTTGAAGAGAATCAGTCTGAGCCACAGCCTCTTGTAAGATGTGTCCATTAGCTACCCATCTCAACTGATTGTCTTAGCAGGAGACTAGACTAGAGGGTTCTTCTAATGCTTAACATTTTTCCTATATAGGTTTTTGTAGAGCCTGAGACCCTTCAGTTCTGCTGGACACCATTAGAGAAGGTCACTATCTGCATGCAGAAAGGGCTATAAGAGAACTGCAGAGTGGATGCATAAGGGCCACAAGTCCTGGATGTCCCATGTCTTCTGCCTGGGAAAACAATGTACAAGCAAAGTAAACTGGAGTTGGAGGACCTAAAGAAAGGTTTCAGTCAGACTAGGCATAAGCTGATTAACTGCACAAATACGACAAGTGTTGGTCTTGTGCTCGCTGGGCACAATAGGGTGTCCAGAGGAAGGGAAGGAAGCAATAAAAAGACCATGCTCACAAGATAGTTCCAGATCCACAAGAGTGGGTTTCAGTGAGAAGAAAAACGAGGCAAAGTATACTCTTTTGAGATGTATTTGCCTAAGCAAGTTTGTAATGTATGTAGGCTTCTTTTCTTTAGCCAGAGTGACTGGCAGCAGACAACAGGGAAATGCAGTACAGTTTGGTCTAGGGTGTGTTTTCTTAGAAGACAATTCTGAGTTTGAGATGAGAACAGAAAGGGAAAGGGCAAGATAGTTTCAACTGGGAAAAAAAGAGGAGAAGGAAAAATAAAACAAAGAGGAAGAGTTCCTTGGTCTTTCAGTGCAGAAAAAGCTAATGAATTCTTTGTGGAGGGCAAAGAAAGTCCCAAGAGCTTGAGGACAACTCAACATACTGGACTGGGAAGTGCCAACAGCTTGAGGTGTGGCACACCATAGCGCACTGACAAAATTACTTCAGGGATGAGAAAGAGAGTCTGAAATTACAGAAGGAAAGGCCTGGAATCTCTCCTCTGCCTCTCCTTTCCAAGTCTTTCCTTGCCAGCGTGAGGTGACTTTGGAAAATATGAAGAATAAGATGGGGAAATAAAAACTCACTTGGCAACATCCAGTTTCAGGGGCAAGAAAAGAGAACTGAAGAGGATCCAGAGGCTGAGTTCCTGACCTTAAGATGAATCCTGAGGGATATTTCAGTCGCATTAATTCCAGCAGGCAGCAGGACATCCTGGCAGGAGATGCTGCAGGGAGGGAAGGACTGAAGTTGAGGGAAATGCTCTTGTCTAAATTAGAGATGATTAATGCCTTAGGAACTAAGGGTCTGCTTTCTGGTTCCACAGTGCAGTTATTTACCAGTCTGTCCATGGCAGCAGGTGAAAAGGCAGTAGACAACAGCCTGTAGGATCCTTCGAGAAAAACTCAGATCAGGCATGAATCACCAATTCCAAAGTATCAGGGAATAACTGGTGTACAAATTCTTCTGCATTCTCTTTCCTGTACTTATCTTTTAGGTCCCAGCTTGAGAACAGAAACAAACATGATAGAAATGAACTTGTCCTTTAGTTTCTCACAAAGACATCACGTTCCTGCAGAGCTAGCAGAGCTGGGAGGCTTTCCATGTGAACCTTGGGGCTGAGCAGAACGAAGCCAGCAGATGATAGTGATAACATACCGCATCAGACAACACTTTGATCTTGACACCTGGCTCTATGCTTGAGCCCTGTAGCCGACTGGAGCATCCTGGCAGCAGCAAGTGTACAAAAGAGGCCCAATACCCAGGGGATCTCAGTCCACAGTCAACATCCTGTAGCACAGAAGTTCAGATTTCACCCAGGATGAAAGATGTGAGGCCCTAGCAAGAACAAACACCAATTCACCTTTCTGTGGCACCGTTCGTCACAAACACCCCAGAGTAAATGTAAGGCTCACTTTACTTTGGCTAGGGAGAAACAACGTTTATCTGCTCCAGGCGGAAGCCTAGCTGCTGAAGAAGTGCACAGCACCTTGTTGAGACAGAAGACAGAGTTTGAGTCAGTAGTGTAAAGCAGCAGAGCTGGAACACAGCCAGGACCCTGGCATTTGCACCAGAGCAGCAATCACATGTGCTAGAGAATGTCTAAAGATCAGAGCTGGTCAGGAGCTCAGATTTATATCTATCACCCCACAGCAACCTTAAATACCAGGCAAGGGTGTTGGCTGACCGTTGATTCAAGGAATAAAAATGCCACATTCGGTTACACTGCCTATAGCAACCAGGCAGACTCTGTGCGAGTCTCCCCCTCAAGCAGCAATCCAGTTCTCTTTGTGAGCTCTGACAGAATTAGAAGACTTGAGGATAAGAGTAAATTCCCTCTGAATTATGCTGGTGAATTGGCAGAGTCCTTGGCCTCTGTGGGGACAGATGGTGCTTTCTGACCAAAAGACCAAGCTATATGGAAAAGAAAATTAAACACGTTTCAGGAGTTAAGGTGTTCTTCAGATCTCAAGACATTCCAAAGCCTCCAGACTACACTCAGGTCCAGAATATGACATGGAAATCCCTGTTTTAGTTATTTTTTTCTTCAGTACTTTTAACTAGGGGGTGGTTTGGAATGGCAAGTGTTACCTTCCAAGCTTTAGAAATGGTTATCATAGCCTAAGTTTCATGGTTGTGGGGTAGAGCAGGTTTAGAGGGAGAGACAAGATGATTGCTAACAATTTTGTGCATACCTAAGTGATCTCCTTGTGCGCGTTAGCTAATAATCCTGCCCTTACTAATGGATCTGTCGCTTCTTAGCAGCAGCGTCAGACAGAAGGCTTCACTGTACAGATGTGAAACTGATGTGAAGGGCAAGTTAAGCAGCATTTTCCAGGGCTGCTTGCAAAAAACCAGAAAACACTTGGGTGGTTCATTTTGGAGGACAGCTCCTCTTCATCTCAGTACAATTGATGGTCCCCTGTAGGATCTCATCCCGTGCGCTGCTGCAGTTACTCCCGAGTCTATGAGATTGTGACAACTGCAGAACAAGAACTATCTCTGCAGCAGCGAGGGCACTGTATTTACTGTATTTGCTGATACACATCAAGAGATGTGCAGGGTGGGAAGAAAGAGGCAGCTTTGTTCTTGCAGTGGTTTGCTCAACAAAGCCCAGACTGTTTCAGTGATAGTGGATGCTGCATGTTTATTCTGAAAATTTATGGTTTAATTAATTTTGGGGTGAGATAGCGAACAGGGTTCAGTGCCAGATCAGGTGAAATATGATCCTAGCACTTTGAGAATTCAAGCAGCTGAGGGGGTTGACTGAGTGGCACCTGAAATCCAATAAAAGCCACCAAAATGGGAAGCCCTCATATCGTAAAGAAAAATCTTTTGAGATATTTAATATGTTGAACAGGGTGGCAGAGGGCAAGGGGAGTGGGCCAGACTCATCTAGGAGTTTATAGACGACCACAGTGCCTGGCGAAAGTGTTTTCCTTTTGTGCAGTTTTGCAACTTGACTTGTGCTTTGGAAAAGCTTTGGAAAAACTTTGGAAAAGCACAAACCCCGCAGAGCACAAAGGGCAATGAAACACTGAATTGCACGGCTGAGGGTTTAAGGAAAAAAACCTAAAAATGCAAAGCTCCTTTTAATTTCCTTTTCAGTTTGAGGAAGGGCCATATTCAGTTACTGTTTGTAACTTTCTCTCTTCTGCCACGAAAGCTGGCAGCATACCCCTTGCTTTTCTTTTTAGAACTATCAACACATATATTTAAAGGCCAGATCTTGATTCAAGGAAAAAGAGAATCCTGAGATTCAAGAAACAATCCAAATTTTGCAAGGCTGATTTCCACATCCCTTGTGCCAGTAACAGCATATGACTGCATCTCATATTTGAGCACAGCAGTGTTTCGCAGCTGCAGTACTCTGTAGTTTCCACAGCCATGTCGGAGCGCCTCATACAATTTGCCCTACATCTTCAGCACAAGGCAGCAGTATTTTTCATGGTTTATGAATGAGGAACCGTGTCACAGGACACAAAGGATTTGAACGTTATGAATAATGATTGAAGCCAGTCTCTTCTGCAGTGGAAGTTACGGCTCTAAGTGCTGCACAGCTATTCCCCTGTGTAAAGCAGGAGGAACCTGCAGCAACAGTGCTGAAGCAGGACTGACATCCCTGAGCCAGACCCCCAGTTTTTGCAGTGTGAATGAGGCAAAAGCATGAATTTTAATTGCACTCCAGAAGTGTCCAGGTGCAGAGGACAGTGGGAGTAAACCAGGAGCCTGGAATCACCTAAAACGCCTCCCTTTATGCTGGAAGGGAATATATGTCTCACTCAGCCCAGACCCAGTGTCTTGTCTCCCTTATGCCCTGCTGCCTTCATTCTTGTTGTAGACAGCCACTCCAGCTTGTCTCACAGAAGCAGGCACTGCAGCCAGGCTTCCCAGGCCTGTCCTATAGGGATTTTTGATTTCTTCAGATGCTGTGGCTCTCTAAGATGCTCAGCTTTAACTGGAAGACTCAAAGCAGAGATGTAAGAACTCGGTCTCTGTTCTGTTATCCACACCGCTTGTCCCAGCTAATGACCTGCAGGATTTGGCAGGACAGGAAAAGAAGTCAATAAAAAAATATTTCCTTTCCCATCTCCTTGTGGATTTTCCCATAAGCTGGTTAAGTCACAGCTTCTGCTGCATCACACATGTACCTTCTCGTTTTAGTGTCTAGTTCTGACCTTTGCTCATGGCATTTAGTCTTCCATGCACACCCTGCTTACTATCCTTTTGTAATTTACGGCACACACTGTACACCCATTTCCTTCTGCCCTTAATTCTCCTGTGTGTGTTCTTGTTATCTCAGCTGCTCGATAGATTTGCCATATTCCAGCCAGCTCCCAAGCCTGTTCTCATAACGCCTCTCTCTCAGACAATATTCCACTATTTAGGAAGGATTCAGCTCAATCTGTGAATTCACACAGCTTGCCTTGAGTTCACTACTCAGCCTGGTTACAGCCTTCTCTCTTAAGCCAGGAGGAGTGATATGTGTGCACTACTCAGATCTTGCTTGGCTTTTCGGGTGCATATGATTCTTTTTGGAGCTGACAGTCAGATTTCAGTGTTGACCGTTTCCAAACTGAAGAATCAGCTAGAATCATAGAAAGGTTAGAGTTGGAAGGGAACTTAAAGATCATTGAGTTACAGCTCCCCCCGCATGGGCAGGGACACCTTCCACTAGATCAGCTTGCTCAGAGCCACATCCAACCTGGCCTTGAATGCTTCCAGGGATGGAGCTTCCACAACTTCCACTTTCTTGCTACCCTGACACTAAAGAACTTCTTCCTAATCTCCAACTTAAATTTCTCCTCTTTCAGTCCAAAGCAATTACCCCTTGTCCTCTCACCCCCTGCCCTTGTAAAAAGCCCCTCCCCAGCTTTCCTGTAGCCCCCCCTCAGGTACTAGAAGGCTGCTATGAGGTCCTGCCAGAGCCTTTTCTTCCTCAGGCCAAACAACCCCAGCTCCCTTAGCCTGTCTTCATAACAGAGGTGCTCCAGCCCTCAGATCATTTTCATGACCCTTCTCTAGACGTGTTCCAACAGGTCCACATCCTCTTGTGCTGGGGGCTCCAGAGCTGGATGCAGTACTCAGGAGAGGTCTCACCAGGGCAGAGTAGAGGGGCAGGATCACCTCTCTCAATCTTCTGGCCACAATCCTTTTGATATAGTCCAGGATGCAGCTGGCCTTCTGGGCTGCAATTGCCAGTGGTGGCTCATGGCTGGATTTTGGTCCACTAATACTCCCAGGTCTTTTTCCACATTGCTGCTGTCAAATGTGTCATCCCCCAGTCTGTATTCATATCTCCAGTTGCCTCTGCCAAGGTGCAGGACCCTGCACTTTTCCGTGTAGAACCTCATGAGGTTCACCTGGGTCCACTTCTCCAGCCTGTCCAGGCCCATCTGGATGACATCCTGTCTCTCTGGCATATCAACTGCACCCCCCAGCTTGGTGTCATCAGCAAACTTGCTGATGGTGCTCTCAATGCCACTGTCAATACCGTTAATGAAGATACTAAATAGCGCTGGTCCCAGCATGGACCCCTGAGGGACACCAGTTGTCACCATTTTCCATCTGGACTTAGAGCCATTGACTACTACCCTCTAGATGCGACCATAATGGTAGCATGACTCTTCCTCCAGTGCCAATAGAAACAAGTGATATTTGGCTTTCCTTGGTTAATATCTATCCAATTATTTTGGTATATAATTGGGAACACTGCAGAAAACGCAGGCTGTTGTCAGCCTGGAAATTCTTTGCGAGAAATTTTTCTTCCTCCACATTAGCTTTGTAGAAAATCATCACAATTCTCCTATTATTTGCACTAACTTCAGTTTCCCCCTCTGCCAGCAATCTCTTCCTTTGTCTCCTTGAGCTAACACACACCTCAGGCTGATTCCTTCCTCATGGCAGTGACAGGACACAAAAGAGAGGTCCAAAAATCCCTCAGCTCCTACTGAAGGGCTGGGGAGCAGGGTAAGAGGCAGCCAGGAGAGATGTGGAGACACAGAGCTGCTGCTTGAGGATAGGTAATGCAAGATAGTCAGTCAATGACACCAGCAGGTTAACCATAGCTCTTAGCTGAACAGCAGCAGCTTTGAGCTGTAGGAAGAAGATGGATCCTAAGTTGGTATCTAGCTTTGGCTCGTTTAGCAGTGAAGAAGGTGGAGAAAGCAGGATTCCACAGGTGGACTTCTGAGAATCCCACTTCCCTTTTCCTCTTGGTCTTACGTGTCCTGGTCACATAACAGACTTGGTCTTAGACTTCCATTAGCAATCTTCAGTTATGATTCTTGTGTGTGATGCAAAGGATCTGAAGGAAGGACAGCATTCACTTTCTGCTGCTAACCTCAGAAATCTCGGTTCATGTTCTCTTCCCCAGTGGTCTCCTATTCCACCCTCTCTGCCTATAGACAAAACCTGGTATTACACATCTGTCTTTCTACAACTGGCCCAGAAGGGACAAGGGTCTGCAGAATCATTATGTTTATCCAGGTGGCTTTACCATGGCAGAAGTTATCTGAATGATGAATGCATTTTCCTCTTAGGACAGGATCCATTTCCTGAGATGCATCACCTGGCTCTTTCTTCTCAGGTCATTTCTCTGAGCATCTGAGCAGCTGTCTCATATTTCTGGTGTCTTTTGTTATGTAGTTGAGGCTGGCTGCAGGCTTTGAGGTGCAGGGGAGGAGTGAGAGAGGAAGAGGAGGGAACACCCAGAAGCAAATCAAAACGTTAACGTGTCTCTACTTCAGCCATAAGTGTAACTAGAACTTACAGAATGGTACCCAAGGTAGCTTTGATCTTACTGTCTTATATCCTTAACAAAGCCAGAGTGATGTTGGTTTCGGGTGACAGAGGACTGAGCATCCAAGGTGGGCTGAGGCAGAGAATGGTGAAGACCAAGCTGTTGTAACCTTGCTGCAATGCATTTATCCTCTCAGCTTCCTTCCAGCTGCTGTCCACTTTCCTTCTAATGGAGCTCAGCAGGCAGCTTGCCTTAGTTGCAAGTGACTTGGATGAGGGATTAGAGTGCTCTGTCAGCAAGTTTGCTGATGACACAAAGCTAGGAGGAGGGGCCAACGCTCCAGCAGACTGTGCTACCATTTAGTGGGACCTGGACAGGCTGGAGAGCTGGGCAGAGAGAAATTTTAATGAACTAAAACAAGGGCAAGTGTAGAGTCTTGCATGTGGGCAGGAACAACCCCAGGTACCAGTATAGGCTGGGGCTGACCTGTTGGAGAGCAGTGTAGGAGAAAGGGACCTGGGGGTGCTGGTGGACAGCAGGATAACCACGAGCCAGCCGTGTGCTGTTGTGGCCAAGAGGGCCAACAGCATCCTGGGGTGGGTCAGAAGCAGGGTGGTTAGCAGATTGAGAGAAGTTCTTCTCCCCCTCTACTCTGCCCTGGTGAGACCACATCTGGAGTATTGTGTCCAGTTCTGGGCTCCTCAGTTCAAGAACAACACAGAGTTGCTGGGGAGAGTCCAGCACAGAGCCATGAAGATGATGAAGGAAAGAGAATACCTCCCTTATGAGGAAAGGCTAAGGGAGCTGGGTCTCTTTAGCTTGGAGAAGAGGAGAGTGAGGGGTGACCACATTAATGTCTATAAATATGTGTAGGGTGGGTGTCAGGAGAATGGAGCCAGGCTCTTCTCAATGTCATCTAATGATAGGACAAGGGGCAATGGTTGCAAACTGGAACATAGGAAGTTCCATATGAATGTGAGAAGGAACTTCTTCACAGTGAGGGTGACAGAGCACTGGAACAGGCTGTCCAGGGGTGTTGTGGAGTCTCATTCTCTGGAGACATTTAAAACTCATCTGGATATGTTCCTGAGTGACTTGATCTAGGTGATCCTGCTCTGGCAGGGGGGTTGGACTAGATGATCTTTCAAGGTCCCTTCCAATCCCTGATGTTCTGTGATACTACAAGTACATCTTCAACCTGGCATCCATTATAACACCCAAGTCCTTCCAGGGAAGGCTGCGGCACAGTTACTAACAGTGCATGGGGCTATTCTGCTGCATGTGTACTTCTTCCTCAGCATTGTAAAGTTTCTGTTGCTCCAGGCCTCAGTTTTCTCTATCTTACCCCAAAGTCCTATCATTTGAAACATTTACCATTCCTCTTAATTCAGTATCACATGTAGATATGATAGGGAGTCATTCCATGTCATCATGCAGGTCACCGATGAAAGTAATGGCCATAGTACAGAACTCAGGGGTGCTTCTTTAGTTACGAGTCGCTGTTGATGGACAGCAACCCTGAGTGTTACCCTCTGAACTTAGCACTGTGGAGAAATTCTTTTACTTCACAGCTCAATCACCTAGCCCATATTTCTTCAGCTTTATAAGAAGAATGTCATGGCAGACTGTCTACAACGACTTCATAAATCAATGTATATGGCATCCACTGTTCTCCCCTTATTCGCATAGTCTGTCATCTCCTCACAAAGGGCAATCAGGTTGGTTGAGCCTGATCCGTGTGTAGTAAATTCATGTTGATCGTTCCAGTTTCTTATAAGATAATTTATTAGATCTGACACCAGCATTAGGCTCTCTGTTAACATAGTTCTTAGAGACAGAAGATTTAACCATTGACAGCTCTTGAGAACTTCAGGAAACCGAATGGGTTCTTCCCATTCCATGTGGTATATATGGAAAAAAGTAATGTTTTCTGGCTTTTTGAGGCTTGCTGTGCAGTGCTCATTAAGTATACCTGAACGAAAACTTTCAAAGTACTTAGGAGGCCACAGACAAAGGTATTCAACACAGCTTCAATACTGTTAAAATAAGCCACTGTAACCTGCGTTCAGGAGTATGGTTCCCTGACTTCCTAAAAATATTTAAAAGGTCATAGCATGTAGGAGAAGGGGGATACATTGAATCTCACAGCAACCTTTGCCAGTCCATTTCCTGAAGGCATGACTTCATTTCAGAATCTGACAGCATTGTACGGTGACTCACAGGAACAAAACTTCCTCCTTCCCCACCTCTCTGACAGTTGTGACTGGGGCCCCCGTGCGCTGACTGCCGGAGCTCTTGTCCTCCATCCAGTGACATCAAACCAGTGTCATGACAATCATTGTAGTGACCTTAAGCATTGTGTGACTGCTGGACAAGTTTTACAATTCCCTGTAAAAACTTGACACTTCATGTAAAGGCTTGACACCAATCAATCTTATAAACATTAATGAGGTCACCCCTCAGTCTCCGCTTCTCTAAGCTAAAGAGACCCAGCTCCCTCAGCAGCATGTTGTCTCAACAGGGCAAAGTAAAGGTGAAGGAGAACCTATCTTGATCTGCTAACCACCTCCCTTGTGATCCACCCCAGGATGCCATTGGCCTTCTTGGCCACAAGGGCACATTGCTGGCTCATGGTCATCCTGCTGTCCACTAGGACCCCCAGGTCCCTTT